>JAVQJG010063379.1:0-22313 GCA_036024015.1 Craterocephalus amniculus | reverse complement strand
TGTTTCTGAAAATGTATATTTGTTTTCCTAAAATTTGTTTTTTGAAATGTTATGTTGTTTTTGAATTTGTTAATGTGTTTTTTATATGTAAATTTGTTTTGCACTTCTCAGCCACCGTATGGCAGGGCTGTGTCCTGATGATTCTGAAGTTGTTCCTGAACTAAACCAAGATGAGAGTGATTGTTTGGGTTATCTTCCAGAATTTTGCAAAGTGGCTACGATGCCCCATAGCTACTTTTAGTTTGAGATTGCAGAGACATTTTACTTTTTTGTGTTAATCCATTATCATGATTCTCTGATGTACACTAACTGCACTACCAACTGCAGTCAGATACAATCGTTCATGGGTAGGCTACATAAGATCCCTTTCAACAACTTTCATGCGGGATATGGATTTGTTTGCGATTTTCAACCCTTATCTTATGCATAATTTTAATCTCCTATTAATGTTGAGAACTGAAAAAAAAACTTCCGCCTGTGCACGAAGTCCTTCTTTTAATTATGTTCAATGTGTCAGCCATCCTGCCCCAGAAATAATTCAGCACACTGTATATGCACCCACTACTAAATACGTTCTACTTGATTTCATTTAACTACAGACGTATAATATACATTAAAGACTCTGACAATAGCTACCAGAATGTGACACATAGCTTAGAAGGTTAATAGGTCTTCCCTGCGGTGTTGCTGCAGTTAGTCCAAAGAAATCAGTGTGAGTAAACAAAAATGGCCAAGCAGACTGAAAAACAATGTGTGTGCATTTTCATGAGTGAGCCAAGAATGGAAATATACCCCACAGGCAAATGCATTAACCTGAATAACTAAGATGCAAATCAACCATGAGCATTTTAATGCTGAAGACAGCGCAGCACGCAGTGGTATCACAGTTCAGATCTGTGTGCAAAACACACTGCACGATGTTTGTGCTTCTGCAGGTGTTACAGGGCTTTTTCTATGCTTTTCGAGAATGGCATCTCAAGGTATAGAAAGTTGGGGGGATTACGTATCTCTGAAATATTTCTGGACAGATGGAGGGGGGGCTTTGTTTTTTTCCCCTGAGCCACACAGATGCTTTCTTGAATAAACATAAGAACATAATTTATTAGAACAGTTTTGATTACTGAGTGAGCTGTTAAAGCGCAATTTACCACGATCAGAGCACAAATTGCATTCTGTATAATTAGTTTGTGATTACCATGAGATTATGTTTGGATTGTCTTTGGACGGCACTGGGGTATTTATTATGAATTTCAAAGGTTCAGAAAAATAAAGTTTCAGCTTTAAAAATTCTCTGCTGTTAATGTTTGCATGTACAAGAATATGAGCAATCATGCACGCAATAGTTTCACGAACCACACAAGGCATCGTGAGCTCCCTTGTTTTTTAAAATATTGATAAGAACTTATCTACAGCGTCATCTTCCGCTCCTCCCCTGTTGAGCTTGTGTCACAGATCTGAAAGTCTGTCTATGGGGGCCAGCACTAATCTACAAATACAGACACTCCTGGGTGTCTATGTGCAGAAAGGTGGGCTCTCTGAAGTTTGTGTTGTGCCATGTTAGGATGGTTTCTAAGCCGTGTAGGTTTCTGTATGTGTGTATAATTTTCTGATGCTGCATGATGACTTTTGTCTGTTCTCTAATCTGAATCTGCAGCTCAATTATTTATGTGTTGAAGAACTTAAGAAAACCACGTCTGATGTCTGACTCAGACACACACAGAAACGCCTGTAGGGACTCAAACAATACAGCTTCAACTGATGATAAGCTTTGCATTCTTCATCTGCAATTATCCATAACAGTGTACACACACACAACACTTCTTCTTCTCTGTATTAAAGAAAAATCTTCAGTCTACAAGTTTAATATCCAATATAAGAAAAAAAAATTAAAATGCAGTCGTCTGTTTGAGCCACATGAGGAGATTTAAATCAGCTTGCTTACGTACTGTACTGGACCAGTCAGCGAGGTTGAGATAAAAACTAATTTACTGCTTTTGCAAACTCCCTGAAACTTGTTAACAATTGTTCAAACTTGGCACTGTGGATGGAAAATGAGGCAGGATTCTGAAACTGCATGGCCTATTTCCCTCCTCAGATTAATTTAGAAACTAATGTTGGGAGGGTAATTGTATTTAAAAAACACTACTGTTTCCAGGCTTTATTTTTTTTTCATATGATTTGGAAATTGGAGTCAAATAACATCCTCAGAGCAGCAATATTCAGTCGTGTGCACTTTGAGATGGTAAATAAAGTATGTGACCAACTTACTTTACTAAATGTAGTTTGAAAGATATAATTCTGACAGTTACTTAGGAAAATATCCTTTTTAAGTGAATTCATCCATGTTTTTTTTCTGCTGTAAAAGAAGCCAGTCAGTCTATAGTTGTGTATTTTTGAAACATTTTTTGTGGAAACATTTATTTCACAAAGTTAAAGTTATCTGATTACAGTATAACTTTACTGTAACACTGAAATGTTCCTATAAAAACACAAATGTCTGAAGGGTAATTATTTAAGCCATGCTGATTGGGAAAATATGCTATCTGGCCCTAAAGACTGTGCCTCTGGCACACAAAGGACAAGCCCTCAGTTTTCTTTCCGGTTGTCGGCTTTATCTAAGAATCGTGAGATTTCTGATTTAAAAAGCCTTAGTTACACTCACTTAATGTTTTGAGGTCATTTTTCTAGGTCTACAGTACGAGAAAAGTACATGCCTTCATGTCTCATACTTTACATCGCTGTAAGCACCTCATCTCACGCTCAGCCTGAGCAGCTGTGGGATCAATGAAACAGAAATATTCTTTTATGAAATGAAAGTCCATGTTTTCTTCATGTTTCATCAACATTCTACAGGCAACAGATGGGCGTTCTTAAAAAATGTTTGTAGTTTGCATTGAGCAGCTACTATTCACCTTCTTGCCACTTCCTGAGGTACTTGCAGTGACAATGAAGGGACACATGGAGAAGAGCAAGTGATAAGAAAGGAGTATAAATAAGACTTACTTTTTACTGTTGGAGAGAGCAGGTAGGATGCAAGATGTTGATAGGCAGAAAACGGAAAAAGTGGCAAAATCTTGTAGTTAACAGTCACATCATAACTCTTCTTTAACAGGACATAAGAGTTAAAATGTTGGATGGCTTGAAAACTGTAAAACGGTAAATGGACTGTACTTGTATAGTGCTTTTCATGTGACCACTCAAACCGCTTTGACATTACATGTCACATTCATCCAGCACTCACATCAATACATACTGAGTACTTTGTGCACATTCATACTCCTGATAGGCACATTGGGAGGCTAGGTGGGGATAAGTGTGTCTTGCCCAGGGACACTTTAACATCTCATCACAGGAATCAAGCCACCAACCTTCCGGGAGGCAAATGCTCTTTCACCTGAACTGCAGCCGCCCTGCTGTGTTAATATTAGACATACTACAGACCTTATAGCATTTGTGCATTCCTTTTTGAACTGTGGATCATAATCACTGATTGAACAGGCCAGGGAATTTTTTGCCTGTTTTGTTAAAACTTAGCAAATGTCTCCTTTTAGTTTAGAAACACAGTTTAAACCTGAAAAAAGGAAATTAAATGAACTTTTCCTGCTCGGAAATTCAGGTAAATGAAAAATGCCATTAGGCCTTGCAGCAGCATCCCCATTGCTGCCTAACATGTTTCTTCATCACTTCCAATTTCTTTCCTGTTTTCTCTTTTTTATGTCATTTAATATCTTTTTTTTTATTCTGACACTGTAGTCCGCTAAAGCACCTATATATACAGTCACTGAGCTGAGAAGGTTAAAATCCATTTTATATTTCATCTTGAAAGCAGTGAGTTAACCCAGCAAGATTAGGATTGATAAAGAATTAGTGGTTTGATCATGGTTGATTAATTTCCAATTAGCAGTCAAGTATGTAGACTATGTTGTGCACTTTGGTCTTCCATACAGTAGGTACAGTAGTGGCTCTTGCAGGCATGAAAAGCCATGTATCACATTGGAGGAAAGGGGGAATGTGAAGGTATGGTTTGTGTTAATATGTATTAATATTAGATTCAATAAGTATTTCATATAATTTTACAGAACTGGTGCCTCTTCTTCATCATTACCTATGAAGTTGCATCATGTGTCATTTGAGCAATAGCAACTTCATCACCTGCACAATGTAATAATCTCTGCTTTTATCAAAATATTCTGAGTCCCTTTAGAAAAAAATCTAATAACCTCCACTGTTTGGTTGGTTGACACTTCTGTCCTGCAACTTTTTTTTTCTTTGCTCTGGGTTTGTTTTTCATGGCTTGGTTTCTTTTTCTTTTATTGGCAATTTTATCACATATTTTAAATTAATTTGCTTCCAACTTTACTGTATGATGATTTCCTCCTGTAGAAAGAGTGAGGCTTTTTTTTGTTCCCCTGACATCAACTTAAAAACTATCTGGATAAATATCTGAAGCTGGAGAAATGTGGGGTAACTGAGCTCAAGTAGCTTTCAGAAAAGTGATGGCTGCTACTGCATCAGAATAATGTTTATAGGTCTGGATTGAGATGTAAAAAAACAGATGTTGCATGTTCTTTGTTTTTTCATCAGACCAAACATAATTATTTGTGTTTATTGCCAAATAAAGCTACAGTACAGCATGCAATATAGTTTATCCAATGCTAACATAACATTGCAAAAGTCTTCAGCTTTCAGTAGTAAATCATTCTATTTACTCCACCGCATTCTGTGCTCTCTTTTGCTTAGTATGTCAAGTCCTCCAAGGAACTGTGTGGGCTTTGTCAGTAGCTTGTTTGGGTTTGTTTGCACAATGACAGGTTGATACTTGAGCAAGTTCTGTAAATGTAAGCATACTGAGCTGCCTCTGTACACAAAGTCCTGTCGCCTGGTCTGATAGTCACCCAGCCGGTAGCGGGCTCCAGCTACAACCACTTATGGTGGTGTGAGTGTAAGCAAACACCTGGGTCTCTCCCCAGTCACCATAACTCCACAATTAACACACACACACACTTAGAGTCACTATCACAGCTGCTTCTTCTGGGTCAGGTTGTAGAAAGAAACCTGGATTGCACTGAAGGCCTCTCGATTTATTTTACTAAAATCTCTTCTGAGTCTCTCACCCAGATGTCTAAATGAAAGAAGAGAGCTGATTTGGCTTTTATTAAGTTAAAAGACAATAAAAAATAGCCCGTGCTTTCTAACCTGTGATGATCTCTGAGTATTCAGCAGCCCTCTAACACAATTTATCTTACTAAACTTTGTCAATATAATCACAGGGGGGAGAAGGAATCTTTATGTAGTTTGTGCTCTGTGCTTGTTAGTGTCTGGCCACAAAACTAAGTTGTTAATGAATTAGTTAGAGATCAAACAAAACAGTTATAATATCTCCTTGTGTGTAATACGTCCTCAGAGAAACTGTTGGAAATGGGGAGAGCACATGGACGGGAGGTTGGATGAAAATGAACACATGGCTTTAATTCCCTTCTCTCTGCTCCCTCATCAAATCTGAGCAATCTTAATTAGGACATTAGACTTCTCTTTTCCTCCCCACTTCTTTTTCCATCATGTCAGCCACCAGTGACGTACAGTGTCAAGAAGGAACAACTGCAACTTCAAAGCTACAGTATCGGCCTGTTGTCGGACAAGCCATGTAAAAAGGTTGCGGTTAATACCTACCGTTTCCCTCAGCCCCCGCCACTGTGCTGTTATCTTCTTCACGTCATCTGGCTCCAGAGTAGGTAGATTACTGGAAGCAGAAATAATGGCTGCTGTGTTTATCGTGGCTTGGACACTGTCCGTTTGGGCTCTGAACCAAAGGTAATCTGTCAACCTGCTGCGAGTGGTTGAGCCTAAAATCTGGGAGTAAAATGCAGCAGAGTGGAGCAAGCAGAGGCCAGCTGGAGCTTACTGCACGGCTCCAAACATTAAGGAAGGGAAAGTTTGCGAAGCTGCGTTAAAAGCAAGCAACACTTTGACTTATACATGACTTTGCTACTTCAAATTGCTGTCTCAACATTAAAGTACATGAAATAAATGTTAAATGTAAAATATTTTCGATTTGTTTAGAAAAAAGTTAACCTATATATATATATATAAATTACATTTTATCCCAAAAAAGATGTAAACTTTTATTCTTGTCATTTCAAATATGTGAAAGATTTATTGATTTTGAGGACATATTAGAGTTCAGTTAGAAAGCAACAGTCAGCCTGTTATCACTTAATAGAACATATTAAGGGTTAAAGGACGGATGTCTCCACTTGTCCATGCGCTTATATTTGGTAGACTATCCTACTGTAAGGCTGTCCTTATAGGTCTCCCTAAAAAGTCTATTAGACAGCTGCAGTTTTTACAGAATGCTGCTAATTGAGTCTTCAAACAGGAAAGTGGATGATGTAACACCAGTCTTTAGATCTTTACACTTGCTTCCTGTTTGTCAAAGAATTGACTTCAAATTCCTGCTGTTAATTTACAAAGCACTGAGTGGTTTTGGACCAAAATACATTCACTATTTTCTGATTCGTTATGAACCAGCCAGATCCCCCAGGTAATCAGGGTCAGCTCTACTTCCAGGTCCCAGAGTCAGAACAAAACCCAGAGAGGCAGCGTTTTACTGTATGCTCCTCACATGTGGAACAAACTCCCAGAAACCTGCTAAAACTGTAAGTAGTTTTACATCAGGGTTAAAAAGAAAAAAAGAAAGAAATTTTCATTTCTTTTCAAAGTTAGCTTTTAATGTATTTTTTAATGCTTCTTCTGCACCCGGTACAGATGCGCAGATGACTTATTTTTTCATCCGCAACCGCTTCTTAAAATCTCCATCCGCCCGCTATCTGCCCGCCTTTTTTTATTTGAGTGCTTCAACCACAACTCACCCAAATGTAATTAAAATCTTAATTTTTCGACACGTCATTCGCCCGATCCGCGGTTATCCGCGAGTGCAACCGCAATCCGCCCATCTCTAGCACCCGGATGTAATGCTTCTAGTGTTTTATGTACAGCACCTTGAATTGATTTGTACATGAAATGTGCTATACAAATAAACTTGACTTGCTTTCAGTTTGTGTATTTATTGATTAATTAAGACTTATATTTATTTTCAGACCCCAAAAAAAAATCCCCGAATGATGTTCTTTATTTCTATTACGGTCTCCACCTGGAGAAACCGCAAAAATGAATTATTTCATAATTGTGTTGTAACATACTCAACCTGGTGTAGGTTACCCTGAGACTGCGGCTTTAGTTGAAAGATAGAGCAATATGTATAAACTGGATGTATAAGACAAAAATGTTGACTTAATTGATTTTTAATATAATCTCCTAACTGTAACATTTCTATTTTGCCAACTCTACTTTACGATACAGGACTTTTCCGCACACAGTGACATCCTGCCCAAAAATGTCAGGCACAACTCCTTCTAACAGAAGGAAAATGTTGTTTCTAGCAGGCAGGAGTTGAAGGATATACCTACTGGAATGTGTATTATGTTTTCATAATGCTTGTGTATATCTCACTGGGACAGTTAAATTACCATAACTACCACGCTAACCACTATAACTACACTGTTTTGTTTTGTTTTTTGTTGTTTTTTCTTCTATGTTAAAAGCAGAGTTACTTGATACCTGACTGACAGATTCCTCTTGTGAAAATGGCCGACCTCCTTATTTACATTCTGCGCCGGAGGCTCAATGTCAGTAGTCGAGGTTATTCTGCTGTATTAGCAGAATGCTAAAAGTGTCTGCCAGCTCTTCAGCTTTCATTAAAACTAAACCTTTTTAAGCCAAAAGCTGCTGCCTGCCCAGACCCCCTGACAGTAATGTTCTAACTGTTCAACCCCCAAACTATCAAACTATTTTATATTCCACACCTGCTAGGCATTAGACACAGTGGTCCAACCTGGCCACGCAAATACAACAGAACACCCTTTGTTAGGGCCTTGAGACCATTATACTGGGTGGGTACAGCTCTAGAGTGTTCCAAAAACACTTTATCAGAAAGAGATAGACACACTACAGGCCTTTGTGCTCCATGTGACACCATGCGCTAACGGCAGGCATTTCCTGCTCCGAAAAGGCAGGTTTTACAACATTTAGGGAGCGGTATTTTAATTCTAACCGCCCCTGACAGCGGAGACGCAAGGAAAAGCTGTTGAGAGCAGCTCAGAAGGCTTCCCACGGTGACTATACCCTTCTTAGAAAGATCACATGTGCTGCTTGATTTATGAACAGGTCACCAAATGTGAGGATCGTCATCTGTCTGTAAGACGGTGTCTGGCTGCGTGTTGTTTAATGTGGTTGACGCTACTCTATCATAAAACCCAAAGACAGTGGGCTTGTCTGCTCCTGAGTCATTAATAAAGTTTCGTTGTTTATACCCATCGCATTGTGTTAATTTGTGCATCCATTACTTTCATTAATGAGTATTTTCTTGCAGCCTTTGTACAATGTCTGCTGGACTGCACAGTGGGAATCCCATTAAGTTTTTTTTTTTCTGGACAGCTTTTGCAGACTGGTTAGTCATGAAAGCCAGATGTGGCAAATGGTATTGTGCCCACTTCTTTGGTGCAGCTACAGAAAGGAAAGTGTTGCGCGTTTTTGTTTTTCTACAAACACACGTAGGCTTATCTGAGTTTCTGCCCTGCTCTGTGTTTTCCTTCCTGTTGATTTACATCTAAACTCAATTGTAAACTATTTATGTTGTCTAACCTAAAACCTTTCTCAAAACGATTCTTGAAATCAAATCAAAACCCACCTTTAAAAATAATAAATTTATGTAGTACAATAACTCTTGTCACACACATTTGGATAAAATTCTCAGAGCGGTGGATAGCATGGACCTTGAAACGTCATTCTTCACCATTAAATGTAATGACTCATGAATGTGGGCTCTGGCTTGTCATCACAGAAGAATGGAGGTGATCCACACAGTTTTACGATGGGATTAGAGTCATGTCCCTAACAAAAGACGTACACTCACACACAGCGGTAGTGCAGAGTTAGGTAAATAGATAATATCTTTTTTTATGTAACTAACATTAAAGCCTTCTTTTCTGCAGTTGTGGGAGACCATATATCAGACTGAACCATGGAGAGGGCTCTATTGACAAGGGTGACAGGATACCAAAAGCAGGTATGTTTTCTTTTATTCTGCCACTGTCACTACCTCCAATCTCCTTGGGAATAGTGTATATTTGTGTGTGTGTTTGTTTGTTTTTTTGTTGTCTTTGCAATGTGCTGATAAAGGAGAGCAAACATACAAACAATAATCACAGTAAGCCATGACCAATAATTATTTGTTGTTTATTCTTCTAAGCTATCTTCATGCAAACAAGCTTAAATGGCCTGTTAGTGTAGCTATGAAATGTAAAATGTAAATTCCTCTAGATCGTTCACCAAAAACAGTTTACCCTCTCACAAAAGATTAAAGATTAAGCTCTTGTTGCACAAGATCTACAGTATAACTATTTGCAGTTTCTGTGACAGACTCTGCCAGGTATCCATGTTAGTGATGCGTTCAGTAAACCTTTTAGTCTGTGTCATGTGGGTTGAAAGATTTTTCCAGCTACTACTATACTGTTAATAGATACTGCTGGTCAATCCGCTGGTTTGGTCAATTTATGGAATTATGCATAGAAATTTTAAAATGCTCAGATGTCATTCTAAATCAATTCTATTTTTTCATTTGGTCTTTGTACAAAGAAAGAAAAGAATAAAAATTCATCATCATTAAATATAGATACATAAATTTCTTTGGTGAAAATTCCAATGCTATAAACATCATCATCATCATCAGATGAACTTTTTAAAAAATTGTTCATTGTATGTGATGTGGCAGCAAACCAAATAGTGTTAAAGGAAGCAAAGAGAAGGGGAAGTGGGCCTAACAGAGAAGCTAATAAGAAACCTGATGATTTTCAGAAGTTTAATAAGACTTAAGAGTAGATTTTACACCTGGACAGTCTGACGGTGCTTTGCTTTTATTGTTAATAGCAGAGGACCAAGTGGTTGTGTCCTCAGACTACGACAGCACCCACGAAGCCAACCACAGTGACAGCAGTGATGTAGCACATACAGAGGACACAGAGGAAGGGAAAAAACCCTCCCAGAGTGTCATCCTCCACCCACTAATACCTCCTGAGGTAAGTCTTAAACACAGCATGTGAAGAAGCCAGAATGAAAACACAACTGTGTATCAGTTCATGACATCAACTTGTAAGATGTTTATGATCTGCCACTTGTACAGGACAAACCAATTCTGGCACCAGAGCCATTAGTAATGAAAGATTTGGAGCCTTTGATGGGTCAACTAAATAATTGGAACTTTCCTATCTTCGACTTGATGGAGAAGACAAATGGGAAATGTGGACGGATCCTCAGTCAGGTGAGGACAAAGACTGAGCTCAGGGTTAAGGGTGTATCCTCCGCCGGTGTATCCCCCGCCGAATATATCTGATAACTGCATTATCCTTAAGTTGACAAGTAATGTATTTTCTTTCATGAACAATCCAAAAGAAATCACTGCTTGAAACCGTCTGCAAAGTAAAAACTCACTTCTGCAAAGTCGTGATTACTCACATTAACAATTAAAAAACCTGTCAGTATTGTAGCATTATGGGGTGCAATTGTAACTTTTAATTAGCTTAACTGCATGGAGTTGATGATTAAATTACCTGTGAGAATTACCAGAACCCTGGGAGCCACAATTGCTGCATTCTTAATTGGGTAATGGTGTGTGGGCTAATTTGGTGTAGAACATTAAAAGTAATGTTGAGACTATTTAGTCAAAATGTTTGGTCAGATGGGAAGAGGATGAATTTCTCTCGCCTCAAATGGAGTCCAGAATGTGGGAATCAATAGCTCCAGTGAATGCATATTCCTAGAGTAAAGAATGGAGGTGATAGGGCAGGGATAAAGCCTGCAGACTTCTTGCTTTCTAGAGAACAAATGAGGAATGATTCAGCATGATACTCAAGAAAAAGAAAAAGTTGTGTTCCAGTATAGTACAAGTCAAAAGTTTGGACAGATCTACCCATTAAATTTTGACTGGTACTTTTGTCTACAGAAATCTGCACTTTGGCCAAAAAACAAACAAAAAAACAATATAAAAGTAATAAACATTTCATTCTCAATGATTAAATATGTACCAGTTTGAATTCACTGGAGTTCACTTGACTTTAACTTAGTAAATCCCCTGCTGTTGAAGTTGATGGATAACATGATGAATCATTTCACATTTACACGTTTAACATTTGCGATCTTAACGATTCAACTTCTGTTTTGCAGGTATCTTACAGGCTCTTTGAAGACACTGGCCTGTTTGAGACCTTTAAAATCCCAGTAAAAGAATTCATGAACTACTTCCATGCCCTTGAGAATGGTTACAGAGACATACCATGTAAGTTTAAATATCTTACAGCTTGACTTTGTTTTCATTTGGCTTTGGTTTACTGCAGTGTGGTTTGAATCTGTAATACTTAAAACAACCACTAGATGGTGACACCAAACACTCTTTGCAATGTTAGTCATAGTCGTTATGCTGCTCTCATGATGTGTCATGAACCCTCATCAGCCCAACGGTGCACCCTGGTGGTGGATAAAGCTCTGAGAAAACTTGCTTTTTCTCCATCCAGATCACAACAGGGTCCATGCCACAGATGTGCTCCATGCAGTCTGGTACCTCACCACGCAGGCTGTGCCTGGTTTGCCCAGCCTCATGACTGATCACGGCTCTGCCAGTGACTCAGGTCAGCACTTGCACCCAGGCATTTGCAGGTCCTGCAGGATTTCTGGTCTGTATAAGAAACAATCAGTCCATAGAGCATGTCAGGAGTCATTAAAGTCAATTTGAAGCTGCTGTAACAACAATACTCTTTATGTAACTTTCATTTTTGATATGTGATTCATGACCTGAATGAGGTTTTTTCCATCTACAGACAAAACTTTTTTTATTTAAAATGTTTCCATTTGCCTGCAGCCTCACTGTGAGCAGTCTTATTAATGTCAGATCATCCAACCTGTAAAAAATGTGCGTTCTTATCCCACTCACAGTTTGTCTTATCTCACTCATGCTTTTGGCACTTGCATTTATGTACCACACCATTTGAAGTCTGGAACAGCATGAAATTGCAGGCAGATTAGAGTTCCCTCTCACCAATATTTTCATAACCTCATTTGTATGCCTTACCAGAGCCATCTCTTTGATCCACATGTAAGTGGATTTGAACATTCATGTGTGAGTGTGTGTGTACGGGCTTTGGAGTGCATTACTGGCACATCCACATAAAAGTAGAGTATGTGTGTTGTTTAAATTCTGCCACCCTGCTCCTAAACCTCTTGACTTTGTCTGCTTTCCTACGGCTAGACTCCGACAGTGGAATAACACACAGTCATATGGGCTTCCTGGTTTCTAAGACCTACACTGTGTCAGAGGATGGTTACGGCTGCCTGTCAGGCCTCATACCTGCTCTGGAACTTATGGCCCTTTACGTGGCTGCTGCGATGCACGACTACGATCATCCGGGGCGGACAAACGCTTTCCTTGTGGCCACCAGTGCCCCGCAGGTACTTTAGCGATGAAGACTACTGGGTGATGTCATCTGTGAAGTAATCTGTCTGACATTGTAGTCAGATAATGATTATCTGATTTAATAAAACTGAACGACTCCACTCAGAGTGTCTGTGTGTTTGCAGGCAGTGCTCTACAATGACCGCTCTGTCCTGGAAAACCACCACGCCGCCTCAGCTTGGAACCTCTTTATGTCACAGCCAGAGTACAACTTCCTCGTCAACCTGGACCATGTCGAGTTCAAGCGTTTTCGTTTCCTGGTCATCGAGGCCATACTGGCCACTGACCTAAAGAAGCATTTTGACTTCCTTGCCGAGTTCAATGCCAAGGTATTCTTAGGAACTTAAAGACATACAATGTTCATAGCACTGATCAATGTGAGGACTAACACAATGTGAATTACTTCCCCAGGTGGGGGATGACCCGTCAACGGGCATTGACTGGTCTAATGAGAATGACAGGTTGCTGGTTTGCCAGATGTGCATTAAACTGGCTGACATCAATGGGCCACTGAAGCACAAGGATCTACATCTGCAGTGGACTGAGGGTATTGTCAACGAGTTCTATGAACAGGTGTGTGAACGTTGCTTGATGTGAGCCTTGATTTTAGTTGTTTAATCAAAGGTCATTTTATCTTCTGTATGGGAAAGATGAGCAGCATCATGGACAATCAAAGTAATAAAATAATTCTAAAGTGCTACATTCCTGTAATGTTGATCTTCCCTTTTTTTTTTCTAAGAGCAGATTTGATTCATGTTTCACCAACTGCCTTATCTACCTTTTGGCAGAGGACAGTTTCAGTGACTATAAGGGAACTTATCAAAATAGTGGAAATAAAGCTTCCCATAGCCATCTTTACCCCTTGGTTTGAGTATGTCATACCATAAGTGTTTTTTATTCCATTACTACTTCAAGTTTTGAAGATTTAACTATTGTTAATATAATAATAACTTTTACCTCAACTTTTTGTTAAAAGTTATATTATAGGCAAAACGCTTTAAGAATTCACAGAAGTTGGCACATATTCATAAATCTGCCACATGAAATGAGTTTAAGGGTATACAGAACTGCAGTAACAACTGATTTGTTGTATGTCGAATACATATTTGTGTACAGTAATTATGGCTTCAGTTTTTATGTACACTGCCCTCAGCCTAATTCCACACTCAATTATTGTATGTCCTCTTGGCACTGAATGGCTGTTGTTGTTGCTGTTAATTGCCTCAGGGTTATGCAGAGGCTCTTACATAACCAGCTTCTTCTACAAGGTAGCACAGTCTGTTTGGTACAAACGTCTGAAGTCTAAAGGGGGAGACAAAGACTACAGGGCTCAGCAGGAGAAACGTTCTCTAGTTTCAAGGGTTTTTGTGATGCTAGGTGCTGGCTGGAAACTTAGGCAGCTGCCATTCAGGTAGAGTAGATGTAAAAGACAGCATTCAGTGCTTTGAAATGCAGCGTAAAGCAATATATTTCATTCTATATGAAGTAAATTACAAATCATGCTCACCACAATAGAAAATATATTCTAACTCAATCAATTGATACAGAGCTTATAAAACATATTGATAGGCCATTAATGTTAGTCTATCACGCTGAGGCGTTGTTGAAAGGCCTTTCAAAATTAATTATTAGCTATAAAGGAAAATGTTGCATCTTTAATCAGAATTGTTGCTGATTCTTTGGGATAACAAGGCTTGTCACTTTTTTACGTTTTAAGTTATGTTCCAACACCAAACTTGTTCTCATCTTAATAGCTCTGATTATTTTGGGCCACTGTATTCTCAAACGCTTGTCAATTTAGGATGTTGCTTTGGGGACAGTAGGATCTCAGAGCACTTAATTTTTCTTCTGATGGGTGCCAGGGTTATTCTAAAAAATTGCCATCAAATTGCAGATCTATCTGAGATCCATTCTTATGATAAAACTCATCACGGCTTACAATAGTACCTTGCTGTCGTGCAGGAACAAAGGTATTATGTTACACAGTGTATGGAATGACACCTGGGGGTCAGTTACCAAGGCAACCAACAAGCCTTGCTAACCAATTATTTCTTCTTATTTATTCGGAAACCATAAGCATAACAGATGCAGTGTTTTTCTTTGTGTTCTTTGTGTTTATAATTTCTTAATTTCATGGCCACTCTTACCACAGTTCAAATATTTGATGCTTTTTTTCCCACAGATGTTTTTGTTTCATCAGTCTCATGTAGAACAACAGCACGGAAATGGACTTTAAATTAATCTGAAAGCTCCTGGAGTATTACCGTCATGGGTAGCATATGAGGAATCATTTTACTGATTCACATAGATTTTAGGTTGAGCCATTCAGTCAGTGCAAATAAAAAAATCCAAAGTGTGAGGTTGGCTTCAAATCAATGCTGCCTCTTCACTGTGCCATCATTTCTATAGGAAGGATTTAAGGTGCTGAATGTTTCTTGGTAGGGATGCAACAATACTCCGAAAAAAATCAATTTAAAATCAATTCAACCTGGTTTAAATGTAGAAAAATGGGAAAAAATAGAAAAAAGGAAAAAAATCAATGTGCATGTAATGCATTCATCCAGTCAATGTAGTTGATGATCAAAACAAATCAAACTTATTTTGTTCATAAAAAGATTTGTCATCATTTTCATATCTATACTAATTATTTGTTCAGTTTTAAGTTTTGTTAGTACAACAGGCAATAGAAGGTTACAGTTTTAAACAATGGAGAAAAAGGCAAATATAAGAAAAAGACAATTCATTTGGCCATAAAATAACTAAAATGGTCTGTCTCTCCATGTCGGCCCTGCGACAGACTGGCGACCTGTCCAGGGTGTACCCCGCCTCTCGCCCCTTGACAGCTGGGATAGGCTCCAGCACACCCTCAATCCAATTGGATTAAGCGGTTCAGAAAATGGATGGATGGATGGATAATATAAATAATAGAACAATATAAATATTTAATATAATTATAAAAACTTAATGATATAAATGATAAAAATCTGTAAGATAAACACTTTCATCTCCTCCGCCTCCTGATATTGAGGAGATTTTCCATATTTCAAGTCCCGTTTATTGTAAATAGTTGAAGTACTTCAGTATTTAACATAAATAATGCGGCACCAAAGAGAGGCTGGAGGATTTTATTTTTCATTTTGTTGTTGCTGTTGTTGTGGCCTGAGGTTCTCTGTGGACAGCCGACCAGCAGCTGAGCCTCTTAGATAAGCTCCCAGCCAGAGAGAAAGAGAGGGAACAAAAAAAGACGAGTGAAATAAAGAGCAGCCAGCGGCACTGTGACTGAGAGAGGCTCCGTTTCTCAGAGAAACCCAGGAAAAGAGGAGAGAGGGCAAAAGTCAGGAGTGTGTGTGGTGAGGAGGGGTGGTAGAAAGTTGCGAAAGCATGTCGGTGACTGCAACCTTCACCACCACTCTGCTGGGAAGACCAGGTTGGCCTGTCTGGTTCTCACGGTGGTGAGAATAAGATGCTCTCTCTGGGATTCTGTCACATATGTCAGCCTCGGAGAGCCTCCACTTCCTGCATGTGTCTGCAACGTTGACGTGGACGTCACACAGAATGTCCCTCTAGAGCGAGGACATTATTTAGAGTTACAACTCCTCTTGCTTTTTTGTAAATAAGTTTAAACTGTGTTTAAATGAAAATGAGTAGCTGCTGTGTTCACAGATATTAGATGTAAAGAGTGTGTAAACCATGTTTCAATCAGAAGAGCTGCAGCCAAGAGTTGAGTTTTATAGCATAAAACCAAAAACAAAAAAAAAGAAATAGTAAGGCACAAAGATTCTATTAACACAAATGTAACCAGCCAATCACACGGCAGCAGGTAGTCATGGTGAAGACGACTGACGGAAGTTCAAGCTCAGCATCAGAATAAGGAAGAAATGGGATTAAAGGGGACAGGATAGTCCAGGGGACACGGTACAATTGGAGATTTCCAAAAGATGTCCTTTACTTTGTGTTCACACTGCACTAACCTGAAGCAGAGCACATCGCCTGGACGTCACACGATGCGGTCTGCGCCAGTGTTCTGCAACAGGTCGGGTACCGACCAGTAACCCACAAAAATACTGTAAAACAATTAGATGTCATGGGTGCTGCTGCAAGCATAGCTGCATATAACGATATATGATATCACAGTATCAGATGGTGAAGGATTAGATGGTGTAGACGATCCACCAAAACGAGGAGATCTATAGATCATTTAGGTCACATTCTGTAAGTTGCAGTTTTATGCTGATGCACTGACAAAACCATCCGTCACTCGAAACAGAAGACGGAGTAATACTTCTTCATACTTTATCACAGCTGATATACACGACTTCTTTTTTGGTTCACTGGACAGTCCGTTTGCAAATGGAGCAGAATCAACTTCTTCAGTCAACATTAGACCAAACTAATCATACTACAATTCACCCAGACTTCCCAGAACTGGACAAACTGATCTGATGTGTCTCCATTTCAGATCCACATTCAGATGCTGGGCTCAGAATCTGCTGGGAGCATCATGAAAGCATGGATCCATCCATCTTCCTTTCCCACTTTGTGCCCCTTAGTACCAGCATGTCCTGATTGACCAGCACAGCCTAATGTGCAAAATTTGCATAGATGAAATATCTACAGCACTTTGATATGGTGAATGTTGTCGGTCCCCAATGCCTTCCAAATGTTTCCCACCTTTCCTGATCCTAGGACGTTCCCCAACAAAGACAAGGAAAACATCTTCGTAACAGATGATCGAACGTAATGTTTTTCCATTTCTCTTTTCTTTGCTGACGGTTGGAACCACGTCATTGGGGTCCTGTGAGACTTGGTGCAAATTTGGCAGGATTGTGCAGTAATGGTCAGAAATCCAGCAGGAGTGGGATTAAGGAAACATCCCATCAGAGGGCTCCTGCTAGTGTCCCAATCATTCTGCATTGTTAATCTTTTAAAAACAGACAAACAAGTGTTGCCGTGAGCTGGAATATTCTTGGCCCTGTTTGGGGAAGAGATTTTAATTTCCCCGTCTGTAGCCGTATCTCACATCTGCAAAGTGACTCCGGCACAACTTCATGCAACTGATAACAGATAATTAAACTTGGTGCTGTTTGTGTGGTTTGCTTGTGCTGGAAGAAGAAAAAGTCTAACTGGCAGCTGATTACGACTTCAGAGGCGAATCTAATCGACTCATGAGGATAAAAACCTGTCCTTTTGTTTTAAAGTGCACTCAGTAATATAAATTTGTTTCCCTGAATTGTCAAGACGACATGTTGGAGATAAGCATGTTTGGTGTGTGCCAAAGCCTGTTGAGCATAAACAAAAAAAAATCCACACAGCTTTTCTTGTTAAACTGGGATCTTCAGGCTGGAAGTGATGCTTTTTGTACTCACTTTCTTCCTACCGAACGTTTTGGGACGGAGGTCGGAGGAGCAAGTGTTACGAAGCTGTTATCACAGGTGGCAGAATATTCCAGCATCATTTACATTCAAATCGGCACAGCAATTCATGAGAAATGTGTTTACTTTTGCAGCAAATTCCTAATCCTTCTGCGCACCAACAATTCCCAGATTTCCCTCAAAGCCAAAACAGAAGTGTAAAAAAACAAGCACTTTTTCTCTGAACAATGCAACGCGCCACCCTCTGCCTCCCTTATTTGCCTCTGCTAAGCACACATCTGAGCAAGCTTTACAGCCCATCTGCTCATTTATAAACAATAGTCATTTTATATCATTTATACAGGTCTTGTCCCTGTAAACTACCCAAATATTGGTGTCTTATTATTTTTCTAAGACTGTGTAATGAAGCAGCTAAGGTTTGCTTCATGATTCATTCCCCATGCCTGCAGGCAAACCATCTGCAGACACTGCCTCTTCATTGCTTTGGCTATAAGCAAATTATTTTGTCTTTGAAGACAAATAATGTATTGATCTGCATTAAATCAGACTAAATCCAAGGTTTATGAGAAGACAAACTCCTTTATCAAGGAATTTCTACGATGACAGGTATTATATTCTCATATCTTCTATCTTATGATGACAGAGCAAATCCAGGAGAATAATAATTAATGTTGAACTGTGTGACTGAACCATTTTGATGGACAGAAATGTTGATCAGAAACAGCCCTGACCTGCACTTGCGGGCTAAATCTGTCCTAATGCAACTCTAGGTTAAAGTTATAATTGGTAATCCTGTTCAGAAACACTATTTTTTTTACATTGGGTGAAAAAGTCCTTCCATGCTGAGACCAGTCAATACATAACCTATTCATAAAAAGGAACAAAAAAAAACAGACCTCTCTGATACTTGCAGGCCAATAAAAACCGTTTCGCATGGATGGCCGTGGTTGGTCGTTTCCAGGAAGAGGAAAGAAACTAATCAGATACCTGCCTGTGCCCCTTCTATTCCTCACTCTCCTTCCTTGCACACCTGATCCACACCCGTTCACATAGGTACCATGTTAGCAGGAGAAACAGGGAAAAGAAGTTCGGAAGGAGAAAATGCAGCAACATATTCCTAGCTAACGTAGTGCCAGTCTCCTGCCTTCACCTCTCCAGATCAGATATTTTAATTAAACGCACCTGACTTCTGTTAGCGTGTTGTTAAGCTTTTTATTTATACCAACACTCACTCAGCAGGTTTTTTCTGACCCGTCAGCTGTTTAAAACTGAGTACAATCGGCTTTTGGTGGCAGTGGGAAGCTCGCTTAGCCGCTTCAAACGGCTCGGCTCTGATTGGCATGCAGTGGGAACACCATACGCTAATTTACATGGTGACATGGGGCGGTACCAAGCGGCAACCTCCCACTAGAAAAAGTGATGCCTATTCAGAAGTGCAAAAAATTGCAGTTCCCTCCTCATCCACTAGGTGCTGCTGCAAAACAGAGCAATTTCCCATTGGCTCCCATGCTAAAAACGACAACTTTACTGCAGAATTAAATATGTTTACAGCCTGGTTCAAAAAAACATTTTAGGATTAAAATGTCAGGTTTGACTTCATGTTTATGTTAATGTTAATTAATACTAAAGTTAATTAATTATGGGCTTGTCCTTTTGAATGACAGGTACCAGACATCCAGGAAAAGGAGGCGTAGCGTAGCGCAACCACGGTTTTTAGACAGCTAACACCGCTTTGTGTCTTTAACCCGACTACATCCGTTAGCTGGGTTATCTCCCGTTAGCTCCGGGTTAACTTTGTTAGCACGTAGCTTGGAGTTTGATGGTTTTCAATCATCCCTCCCCATGCTCTCAGCCCCCCTCTCCGCACCTCGTCGTCGGCCATTTATGGGCTTTCCGGCAGTCATGAAACTCGTGACTGTGCCAAGATGGCGGAGGAAGGAGGATCAGAATCCTATGGGTCACGTGGTTTTAGGTTTTGTCCATTCAATTTACAGTCTATGGGCGGTTTGTGTCCACAACATGACATAGTGCCAGTCGCTTCTCATATAAAGGTAACAAGACATCTCTGCTTCGGCCACAAATTCAGTAGCCTACATTCTGTGGGCTACATTCAACCTGGCTTTGAAAAACCCGTGTAGACCCGTTAATTTCAGTGGGAAATCAGCTTTAGAGTTTATTTTCAGACGTGGAGGGAGCTATGTAATCTGATATAAAACTGATGCCGCGTTGGCCATATTGCGTTGTGTTGTGTATACTGTTCGCTGCACTTTGCGGTCACGGCTGTCGCACGTACGCCACAGAGAGGAGGAGTGGGGAACAGAGTTGGAGGCATGACTTGAGCGCAGCAGGATGGCAGGGGGAGTGACAAGACGTGTGTCTGTTCAAAATTTTAAGCTAAGTCCGCTCTCCTCTCCCAGTTGCAGACTGCAGCTTTGAACAAGGATCAGGATGAAGAGGCAAAAACTCTGCAATTTCCCACCACTTGGTGGCAGTAATGTAGCTGTTACTTGTTCAACAAACTCGATTAAGCAGAAGACCCTCAGCTAGCTTCTAGCCTGTAGCAGAAGTTATAAAGAAGTATTTAGAATTAATGAATAAAGACAAAAATGGTCCCAAACATCGTAAAAAGCTTAATATTTTACACAGAACAATCTAATTGATTAAGTATGATAGCGAATGCCATCCATCACTTAAATGTTAAAGTAGCATCTGGAAACCAATCATTCAACATTTGATGGAAAGGCGGGGGAATTTTTAATGAATAAAAAAGTAAATAAAATGAGCTGGTGATTCAGAAAACATCAGTCCTGCCATGAAATAATTGACTGCACACGTAATAGAGCCAGGTTCCGGGATAAAACCAGCTGATACAGATACTTTGGTTCATTTCTCCTCTCTAGTACATTGTCGGACACTCGTTGAGACTATCAGACCACTTCAGTGAAAAAAGCACGTTTTTCGGGCGAACTTAGGGCGAGTTGCCCAATACTTATCATTAGCTGTACTGCTAGCTGCCTGCCTGGATAAATACTAGAGCTATCTTGAATGTTCCTTTCCCCATCACTCACATGTATGAATGGAACGATGACAAAAGTGAAACTCTCCTTTAATTGTCAAACAACCTTGGAGAACGTTATCTTCTAATTAGTTGCTTCCATTTATTAACTAATGTTTTGTTTTTCTGTTCTACCCTCGCCGGTCCTGGATATTAACGTTTTCAACGGTGATAAAGAAAAGACAAAACATTACTTTGTTTTTATCTAAAGGTAGATACAATCGTCTGTAGTCAAGTAGTCAAGAAGGGCATTGGGGCACAGGACGTTTAGAATAACAGACATGGCAATCCTTTCCTTGTGGTGATTTTACAGCTGAATAACAGAAATCTGCAGGAAATAAAGGCCGTGAAGTCCCCAATGAGACACATACCTGCAAATAAGCTTCACACACAGGGAAATCAAAAGTGACTTGCATCTATTAAGACAATTTGGTCTGTTATTGTGTAGAGATGAGAGGAGGAGATGAAGGAAAGCAGACAGAAAAATCAATTTAACAACCTTATTTCTTGCTTTTTTATGTATCTACTGACTGAAACACTGAGTTTCTACAAGAAGCAGAGAAATCTGAAGTTATACTCTCATAAATAGCCCTAAACCTAACTCCTGAGGGAACTTCTACAGCGTTTGACTTCTTATTATAAATATAGAAATGCATCAGTGTGACTTGTTAATTTGATGAACTTCATGATTAAGATGTGGTTTTTATATAATTTTCTTTTGAGTGTTCATAATTCAGGCCCAGTTTCAGGCATTAAGCCCTATTTCTAGACTAAATCCCATTTTAAACCAGTACATATTGCAACATATTGCAATATTGTTTTCATAGATATGCATTAAAATGAGTGAAAATAGTTTCAGGCATATCCTAAAATTATGTCCTGTTTTAAGAGAACTTCTCCCAGGTCTAAATGAAGACGAACTATATTCCTGGGCGGAGTCTGGTTAATCTTCAGAGAAAAGGCTTCATGCTTTAAAGCACATGGTAAACCCTAACTTCAACTAAGATGCCAAAAGACCACCACCAAAACCAGGAAGACGTTTCTCAGAGACGTTACCAGGGATGGGGGTTGTGAACTTGCTATTGCTATGCAGTAAACTCTGTTCAGCATCAGCTACAAATACATTTTTGATGCCTATGCATAAATGCTATGTCCCTGACAAATAAATAGTTTAACAAATAAATATATAGGCAAATCCTGGCTGTGAATTAAGGCCCCTACACACCAAACGCGGTTTGCGCGGCGGCGACCGCGCGGTACCGTGGTGAGCGGGCGCAGACAGCTTGGTGGCGGCGCGGCGCGTTGGCGCAGGTTGCTAAGCGACGGA
>JAVQJG010063358.1:0-24566 GCA_036024015.1 Craterocephalus amniculus | reverse complement strand
CTACAGGATTAGCATTTTCTATGCCTCCACTTTTCCCTCCCTCTTTTTCTCTGCCCCTTGTCTGTCTTTCTGCTTCATTCTGTAATGATTCCTCTAAGGGAAACATGGATGAAAGGAAGAGGATGACCCTTTTACTCACTGGAAGTGATTGATCAGCACTTTTAACTTTTTCTGAATAAGAAAAATAGCCTCTTTAAATGGAAATGCTCCCTTCACATACAGCGTGTGGTCAGGACAGTATACCCCAAAACCCTTCGAGAGTTGATGAATTTCTTTTATTGTGTTGGTTGAACTTAAATGCACTTGCATAAGATGAGATACCAGTCCAAGAGGCTGCTCAACCGCATAGTAAAACTTGAAGGGGATGTCTTATCTGTTTATCAACCGGCCCTTCCTGTTAGCTAGCTGTGTGGATGACTCTGATTAATGGCGAAAGAACAAATACACTTAGTGCTAATGTACACAGTGTAGCCAACTGGTGTGTTTCAGCTAATATTGAACTTTTTAAGCAGAAGAACTACAGGAGCACTAAGTGCTCTGTTGTAGATTTGACCTCCAGTCTTTTTTTTTTTTTCATTTTTGGCCACTGGGAGAATAAATCTGTCACAGAAACTATGTGCTAATTATCATTCACTGGGACAAAACTCGCAGTGTGTCCTTGACATTGACGAGCCACTGCACTAGTGGGTCAGCTAATCAACTGGCCCTAGTAAACTTTGTCTGCCTTACCTGCCGCTGTCTCTTTTATTAAGCACCGCGGCAAACTCATTCATCTTTTAACAAGACAGTTTATGAAAGATATGGAGCCTGCCAAAGCACTCTGGATCACAGCGCTGCTGTTGCTGTTTCTGTGCACGTCGGTAACTTATTACTAGAGTTATAAACTTCCAAACAGCCACTATAAATGATGATAGGACCATTTTGAAATGCTAGCAATGTTTTCACTTGATTAATGGTGCATCAGATAATCAAGAACCAGTTTAAGTAAAACTATGTTGGCAGTTGTTTTCTGTACAGAAATAATCTGATCTTTTTTTCTTTTTTTTTTGAAAAACCTCTTAACACGTACAGATTTATATTTATGCATTGCCATGTCTGATGCCGGTTATTTGCTTTAGATGAGCTTAATTACAGACTGAATAAAATTGAAAACATTTGATTTTGGTTATAAAGGTTGCATATGCTATTTTAATTGTCAGCTCCATCATATGAGCATTGGTTTTTACAAATAGATAAATGATGTTCTTTTTCCATGGCATTGTTTATGTATTCATCTTTAATGTTTCAAGGGAAAGTTGAAGTAAAAAAAGGAAAGAAAATGAAAAAAAAGACTACAACGTTTTAAGTCATAAACATACACAACATGTTGAATGTTGAATAAGCAATAATTATATCAATGAGCTTTTACAATATTTGAAATGTCTTTTATGCAGTCCAGATAAGATACTGCTCTGAGCATTAAACTGTAAACATTTAAGAAGTGAAACTACTAGGTTTAGTATACCAGTAATTTGTGATTCACTTGCTGCAAAAATTATGTGTATTATTTGAGAAAATCCAGTTGCACAGTGTTTTTAAAAGCAATTCAATTTGTAATTTCAACTTCTTTCTGACACTTTTGTTCTTGTTTTACCCCTAGCTTGTAGCCCTGGCTTCTTTAAGTCAAAACAAGGGAATGGAAACTGCCTCCCCTGTCCAGACAACAGCCGTGCAACATCCGGAGCAGCCGTCGTTTGCTCTTGCCGAAATGGTTATTACCGTTCAGACACAGACCCTCCAGACTCTCCCTGCACAAGTAAGTGCATGTTATTTGTGTTATTGTAATAACACGAGATACCTTTTGGCAATCTCTTTCAATATGAATAAATGTTCTATATTCACAGAGTTGGTCACAAAGTAAAACATTTTGGGTGGGGTAAATATTCTACCAACCTCCGTCTTTAGTCTGAGCCTTTAGTTCCTGAAAAAAAAAAGTCCATGGACACTGTTCACACCAAGTCCTACACATGGCAAACAAGGCTGCTTACTTTCCCAGCATTATCAGAACTTTATCATCCAAGCCCTCCCCCTCCCATCCCACAGTGAAGTCCATGTGTTCTTAGTGCTGACGCCCTTCTGGTGGCAGACAGTGGAGCAATTTTTCCTGTCGCTCTGCCTTCATTAAGAGCAAACATGCAGACGTAGGAGCAAATTCATTCAGTAGTGAAGAGAGAAAAAGATCCTTTTTAATTTTTCTCTGTAGCTGGGATGGGGGTCTGATTCTCCCACAGCGCCTTGAGAGATAAGGCTGCGGTAATTGGATAAGAATTGCCAAGGCTCTGCCAATAGTTTGTCTTACTGGCTCCCTGCAGCACTTTATACACACACACACAACCAACACACGCACACACAGACAGACAGTGGAAATAAGCATGCAATTCAAATTTGAACTCCTGTCCTCCTTTTTTTCTGTGGGACTGCTGGAACAGTCTCTTGTTATGTAGAAAGAAAAAAAATCTAGTTAATGCATGAGAAATGTATTAATACTCCAGCACAAGGGAAATAATTGGTTCATGAATTGTGTTGATAGCTGCTATGTAATAATGAATGTATGTAATGATATGTAAAATGTGTTTTCCAGTATGACTCTTTGTCTATTGTCAAGATGTTTCTTTACTGTCACCAAGGCAAATTTTTTTACACCTATTGTGCATGGAGATTAAATTCTTCCTCATTCCAAACCCATTTTCCTCATCTCCTCCATGCTTTTACCTCTCTTTTGCAGCCGTTCCATCTGCCCCACGCAGTGTCATCTCCAGTGTTAACGAAACCTCACTGGTACTGGAATGGAGTGAACCTCGTGACTTGGGCGGCCGTGAGGACATCTTCTACAACGTCATCTGTAAGAAGTGCCTCCCTGAGCGGGGAATGTGCTCACGCTGTGATGACAATGTAGACATTTCGCCTCGCCACCTCGGACTGACCCAACGACGTGTTGCAGTCCGTAACCTACAAGCCCACACGCAGTACAGCTTTGAGATCCAGGCAGTCAATGGTGTTTCCAACAAGAGTCCCTATACTCCTCAGTTCTCTGCAGTGAACATAACCACAAATCAGGCTGGTAAGTTCAGCTGCGGCCCTACCTGATAGATCAATGAACTTGAGGTGAAACGCAAACTTTCAAAGTCTGGGAAGGATACAAAACACGTTAAAAAAAACACTCAGATTAAGAACAGGGAAAAAAAAATCTGTGTATGGATGTAGGAGTATGTTATATATTCCTCTTTTGAACAGGGATTGAAAAGGAAGACATTTTTGAATGAGCTTAGAAATGGACCTTTTTCACACGCCTACAGCATACTCTGTACCAACATTGCTGCAAATAGAAATAGCAAGGCAGTGTGTATTCAAAGTGTTAAACCTTCAGTATCCTAGCTGCCCACTGGTTTCAACCCATTGCTCCTCCAGCTCATGGAAACAGCAGTAAATAGGCCAATATAGCAATCGGTGCTGAGATTATATATTTTGCATCCAGAAAATTGAAACTGGTAATATTTATACAGAATAATAGAGCCAGCCATCATAAGCTCTTCATGTGTTTTTTAAAATACTTTTTAAATAGTATATCGGGTAAAGTCCATGATTGTTGGATAGTAATCCATGTATGTTAGATGGGGATTTTTGGGGATTTTTGTTGGGTCAGTGTAACTTAATGACCTAAATAAATGATTGAGGTAAAGATGTTAAACTTACTTATTACTTTTGTTCTTTAGAGCTCGTCTTTTTATTGAAAATCTCCCAGGGCTCTTTAAGCCGTGCCTTGGATGTGTTTAGCTGCTATGTTAAATTTGCTCTCTCAGGCAGCTCAGACAGCATCGCAGATCATGCATTGCTCCTCCCCCTCTCTCTTTTCTTCATGGCCTTGTCCTCCTCACCTCTAACCCTGTGTGCCTGCTCCTAAAAGATGCTTTTGGAATGCCTCTTCTTTGTGGGTCTAGGACCCAAAAGCCCCCATAACCCCCCATGTGAAGGTCTTGTTGTTTTATGAGGGGGTCTGGCACTGGACTGACAGGGACGACTGTCCACTTCTCATTGCTTGAGGTCAGTTGGGCGCAGACAAAATGGTGGAGGAAAAGGAGAGGACACGAAAGCATCAACTGTGATCAGATTATCCATTCGTGTAGTCTCAAGACTACCCCTGCATGGGCATTCACCTTTTAAGAACCTAAATAAATACTAAGGGTAGTGATAAGCCCCAGGGGCCACCACCATGGTAACTGCAACATCTTCTCCCAGAGGAGGGCCCCTAATCCCTAGGCTAGAGTAACCAGGGGCTCTACCGAGAAAGTATTGTCTTCTACAAGAAAAAGAGAGATATGGAGAGATGAAATGGAAGGGGTGGTGGGGTTGGGATTAGCCCGGGGAAGAGGAGGTTCAGGCACCAAAGGCAGAGAGAGAAACAGAAGGTTCTCAAATACATAGCCAGCAATGTTAGAGAGAAACTGCATCAGGTTGGGTGGGGCAGCTGGAGGCATCCAATAGCTGTTTAACAAAAACAGCAAGTGCTGCGAGGTGGAAGAAAAGAAACCTACTTAAGAAGAGTGTTTAAAACTGGGAATCTGATATTCATGGCTACCTTCTGCCATGATCAGCCAGCTGTGCAGAGGTCAATTATGAACAAATCACAGCGCTTGTCGTTGCACCTCTTTCATTCATTGTTCAGCTCTTTGAGCTCTTTTCATATTCACAGCTCAATGTCACGCTATCAGTGTCTATGAAGATATGAAAATATGTGTATCTTAGTGTCACACAGCTGTCGTCCCCCTTACCGCCTGCCTGTTCTGGCCAGCTTTTTCAGTTTAACTTCATATCTGTCCACTCATAAATAAAACAACCATCATATCTGACTTGGTTGTACAGCACATCTCAAGAAAAAAAGTTCTAAGATGTCATTGCTTGGCCCTCTGACTGAGAAGGGATGGTGTTTTTGTTTTTTTTCAAACAGTGAAATAGAAGATGAAACTGAGGACTTGAGGAGGACTGTGGAAAAGAAAAAGGAAATGATAGAGGGTGATTGCACAGTGGAAAAAGGAAAGCACAGAACTCTATTTTTGAAGTCAAGGTGCCAAGAGAGATAGACAGTGGAAGTTATGAGACAAAAGGTGTAGACTGAGAGAGGGGTGTGAGTCAGAGGTAAAGAACAAGCCTGAACTTAGAAAATAGGAAGGGAGACAGGGGGGCAGACAAAACTTGGCCATAATAGGCACATGTGAACAAAGCAGGGAAAACTCAAGTGGGTGGAGTGCCAGTGTGTTTTATAGAAACTGGTGTATCCCCATAACAATGCATGAATCTTGTGTGCATATTTGATCAAATATGTGGTCTTTACACAGTGGGTGTATTTTCAAATACGTACTGTGGTATCTACCTTCTTCCATTTATGTGCATTGTATACATGTTATATGTTTTGCATATGGTGTGTGATTGCATGTATGCTGAAAATCTGAATCAGCATGTGAATTCCTGTTATTAAATCTTGTCTGTTGCATGGTATATATATACCTGAAAGGTATTCATTGGTTTTGCTTTTTGATTATTTCAGCCTCACTGGAGAACTAGACATACCCTCTCCTTCCCTTAGGACTCCAGGAGGGAGAATTTAAGCATTAGTGGGGAGTGGTTCTGCATACTAACAAATGGCCAAAGCTTTTCACAAAGCTCACAGTCTTAGTGTTTGGGATTCTGTGGACACACAAAGGGCATCAAACTTCAAAAGATATGTACAGAATATGAGAAGTATAAAGCAAGTTTTTTTTCTCTATTTTGTCCTGTGTAGCTCCATCTGCAGTACCAACAGTCCACCTGATGGCGGCCACAGCTAGCACAATGAGCCTGTCCTGGCTTCCTCCAGAGAAACCCAATGGAATCATTCTGGATTATGAGATTAAGTACCACGAGAAGGTAAGGAGCAATGTCAGTGAACACAGCTAAATCCATCCAATTCCATTTACTAGCATGGCCTCTGTTTCATCTGTTTCTGTAAATATGGAAAACAATGCATCTGCTGATAAACATATGGTTGCTGTGAGACCAGTTACCACTTATATTCTTGTGTGCTATTTCTCTGTGATTTCTTCCTTTTTTGCAATCCCACAATCCTTTATTCTCTTTTTCTTCTTCTCTCCCCAATCCTTTTCCAAATTTCTATTATGCTTTGCCCTTTCCCAAATCCTCCTTACCGTCCTTCTCTCATCTCCTTCCTCTCTCAATCCATCCATTAGAATATAATTTTTTTTAGGAGCTCAGAGAGTTTTGGCTGTATTTGCCTTGGGGGGAGAACAAAGGCATTCAGCCTGTATCTGATCTGTTTGTTGTCCTCTACCGTCAGATTAACATAACCTTTATCATCTATTTCTCTACGTTCTTCTCTTTTTCTTTTCTCCAGGTGTTTTTCCACCTTTCTTTATGTTTTTAACAAGTAGAGTACCGACTTGAGGGTGGAGTATCAGAAAAGGGCTGATAATAAATGGAGGCTGCTGTTTTGTAACGGTGTATTTACAACTCTTTTGGTGTGCAGGATCAGGGTGAGGCCATTGCCCACACTATGACCGCTCAACGAAGCAACGCCCGCATTGAAGGTCTCAAGGCTGGTACACCCTATGTGGTACAAGTCCGTGCCCGAACAGTGGCTGGTTATGGGCGGTACAGCAGCCCAGCAGATTTCAGCACTAACCTACAAAGTATGTAACATCCATACCTTCCTCATTATTAACAGGTATATTAGGATATCTGTTGCTTAGCAGCAAAGGCTGTTACAGTAGGCTTATAAAATGTGATTGACCAACTGTCCATTCAAGATAATCTAAAATCTACCATCTCCTTGCTAGTAAAGGTATCATCATCATTATTCCTCAGTATGGTACTAATCTCCAGGCAGTGTGAGCAGATGAAAATTGTATCTCCAGTTATTGTAAAAAATGATGTATGAGTCCCAGATGTTCTCCATTCCACATGGTGCAGCCTAATTCCTACAGAGGCATCTTTTTACTGATGTAAATATTCTGATCTTGATGTGACAGGCATAAAGTATACAACTAAATGTATATGGTTCACAGCGTTTTGCTTTGCATTGGACAGCTTCTACTTTGAGTGTATGTTTTTGACTACTTCTCACTATAACAATTCTTTTTTTGTTGCATCCATAGCTGACCCACCAAAGTCACTGCAAGAGCAGCTGCCACTCATCGTTGGATCTGCCACCGCCACATTGGTCTTCATCATTGCAGTTGTGGTCATTGCTATTGTTTGCCTCAGGTTAGAAATTACTCATACAAGAGTAGAATAAAGGCCTCTACATACTCCGCGAGAAGCGAGAACTTTGTTCTCAATCCCGGAGGTCCAAGAACAAAATGACGTCATTTGGTTCTCACCGGACGTATGTAGAGGCCTTAAGCAGCATCAACAACTTGTAGATAACAGTGTGGTAGAACACTTACACATAATCTGTTGAAGCAGCAGGGACTTTAATTAGCATTTTCTGCATAATGTTTTTACTTCAAGTTGAAGAAAACGGAGATAGCTTCAAATGTCAACTTTGTTTGCATGTCCTCCAAACCACCCCAGAACAGTCTCAGTGGATTGCTGTGCCACCTGTGAGGCTGCTGAATGCCAGATTAGCCTTTTGAATCTCTGAATAGTAAACAGCTTTGGTCAAAATGCTATTTTACACACTGGACACAGCATGGCGTAGCAGCTGTTGTGCCTGATAGGCCTGCCCTCATAGCCCAGCACTCAGAATCCACTGTGTGATTACCTGACCACAAAGAGCCCAGATGCGCCCCTTGTCTGCTCAGTCCAACTGACTAGGAATTTGCGAATGGCCGCTCACACCTTAAAAACGTCTGATAGGGAATCAGCTAGGTCTAACCACACTCGTTTATCCTTATACAAGTCATTTGTCAGGCAGCAAATGCAATGTGTGTGTATACATATGTGTGAAAGGTTGGCACCCACTGCTGACTGGCGCCCACTGGGCTCCCTCTACAAGCCAGTTCAAGCAGTGGCTGACAAGCGTGGGCATCGGTCACGCTAGACTGAATAATAATCTCCCTGATCCCCCTCCTCTCCTTCTCCCTCCTGCCTCCTCGCTCTCGTCTATTTTCACACCACTACATTGTGTCTCTCTCAGGGTCTTGGCTTAGTCGCTGCTCTGACTGCCACAGAAGAAGAAGGAGAAAATAGTAATAATACAGAACACAGAGCTTCTGCATATACCAGAACGAAATTAGAATTTGAAATAAGATGCAAATCACCATTGGGTATTTTTGCCCTGGTTACTGGTTAGACAACAAAGGAAGCACATTAACATGTAATTTCAACAACCCAGCCCCTTTTTTCTCTGGCTCCCACCCCCACTACAGTGCAGAAGGGACCAATGCTGGAAGGTGAGGCTGTACAAACCGAAAGACACACACGAGTGAAAAGAGTGTAGATATGAAAGAAAAAAAATGAAAATAGAGAATAACATCAAGATATCCAGATTCCAAGTAGATACACCAAGACTGAATTGGGAGGAATAGTATGATGGGGAAGGCGAGACAGCTGAGCTTGCTGTTTGAGTCGTCCTTTGTCTCAGCTGCTCATTTCAATTGTACTGAGAGTGAATATCTTTCACTTGCTGCTACAGACAATGATATGATATTGCTTTCTTTAGACTTGTATTACAATCCCTGAGTATGAATCATCATTTTACTAGGCACTGATACAATCTTTATCAGGATATCCCCTTCTCTCAGTATAAAGAGACTAAACATATTCACCAAGTCAAACCATAGTTCTGACTACATCTCATGCAACAACCAGGAATTATAAGGGATCAGCTTTCTCTTTCTGCCTTTGAGCCTCTCCAGTATTTGTACTCCACTGAGGCTGTGTGACTGAGTTTGTGTTTTCATCTTTTTCAACAGAAAACAGAGAAATGGTTCAGAGTCGGAGTACACAGAGAAACTGCAGCAATACAGTAAGTCTCTTTGCTAAGATTCCCTTTCTTTTTGCTTTATTTTGCTCCTATTTCAGCATACCTTTACTTCAGTGAAGCAATGATTGACAAATAGCACCTATCAGAAAACTGGCATCATTTTTTCACACAATGAAGATTTATTAAAATGGCAAATCTTGTTTTAGTCCTTGTGTTGTGTTGTTCAGACCTTGCTAAGCAGCATAGATTCACTTTCCTATTCTTGCTACTGAATCCCCAATAGTAACGCCTGGAATGAAGGTCTACATTGACCCCTTCACGTACGAGGACCCCAATGAGGCAGTGCGCGAGTTTGCCAAGGAGATTGACGTGTCCTGCGTGAAGATCGAGGAGGTCATTGGCGCAGGTAACCCACCAAAGCTCCTGAGCTACAGGGGGAAGACTGCTAGTCACCTCCAGGCCATACCGTTAGAGGACTTCACACCAAGCGGTACTTTCACTCAATTCATCCCTAGCCCTCTTCCCCCCACCCCCTACACTTGTCACTTCTTAGGAAACCCTTTTTCCAGTCTTATAGATATCTCCAGAGTTATCCTATGTTCATATTACTAGCTGTGTCCTCCCTAAGTTAGTGTGACTCATGGTCTTCCATCCTCCATATACAATGTGAATTAGAGTAGTTGTAATACCTTTTGTATGGTGGATTATCATTTTACCCGTGTCCTTAGAAGGAGCCCAATCCTGGAACGACAGCAAACCAGTGTATGGAAATTGATTCAGTTTAAGTCTGACACAACAATCATTTCTGGAAGATTAAAAATCTTTTTGAATCTAATAGAACCAGATTTTGGACAATGCAAAACTACAGCCCCATGCAGACAGGATTTATTCCTCAAGGGAAGATTTTAATACTGTCTGAGCGCATATATGTTAGTCTTTTCCTATCTTCTTCGGAGCTAATTACAGTACTGCCTTGATGTTTTCTGGCACTGTCATTGACCCTACATTTTTTAGCTCAAACTAATCTGGATTTCTAATGATCTAAAATTGAGCCATTTCTAATGGAGTTACCTGTTTGTGGCTCTCAAATTTCAGCAGTTACCTTTAATCGAGCACAAAATTTGACTTGGTCATTGACATGCAGTTGCTATTGAAAATCAGTGTGCAGTAAAGATCCTGAAAATGATCCAAAGCATTTCCTCATTGCAATGGCCATTGCTAATATCAAATCTGTCTAAATGGGGCATAGGAAAATACATTGTCTCAAGTCCAGGATTGACTGCCTCTGAACCTGCCAACTCATCACTTTCTTGAGAACCTCTTCATTAATAAAAAAGACCTTCTGCTGGATTGGTATAATTGATCCCAGTTCCTGACACTTACACTTCCCTCACTGTGTGGTTGTCTTCCCTTTTTTTTAGAAGATTACCTTATATGATGTTGTAGACAGTGAAATATTTTGTGTATTTGATATATTTGAAAGTAATATTTCTGTTTAAAAGCTGCAGGACTATGCCATGTGAATTTTGTAGAAAATGTATCTGAGTGAAAACGGAGGACATTGTGATGGCAGAGATGGGAATCCCCTACTGCTGCTTCTGCTACTACCATTACTACTGCTACTACTACTACTGCTACGACAGCTCCTCTACTGCTGAGGCTACTACTTGAAACCCGTCGCTTCCCAGCATTCGCCTTTTAAAGTGACAAACCCTCAACCCCTGTCTTCCCTGTCCCACCCCCCCTCTTCCCCATTACTCAATCCATCCCTCCATCCTTCCTTTACCTTCCCTCCCCTCCCTCCTTGACTTGCCCACATTTGGTCACCTTTGCACCCACATCGACACATCACTGTCATCACCTAATTTTTCTTGCGTTTTTGCGCACGCTTGGTGTAGAATCTAAACATAAAGAGTCTACAACCCCCAAACCTCCAAAGCTTTTGTCTCCACCCGTCTCCTCTTCCTCTGGTGGCCGCTTCTCCTGCCCCTCTGAAGCTTAGCATCGCCTCCTTGATCCATGACCCCTTCCTCCTATGTTCCTCCAGCTTGACTCTTCCTCACCTTTTTTCTAATTTTTTTTTACAATCAGCATTAGTGTTTTTTTGCCCAACTTTACATCTTTTCTCATGCCACTCACGCTCCATGTTTTTTTCTACATTTATTGTCTAGTCTAGCAGTACAAAGTTTTTGTACACTCCCTGTCAAACCACCACTCCTGAAAACTGTCCTAGAGTCCTGGCTTCTCTAGCAGTTCCCCTTGACCCAACCCTCCTGCTCACCGTCCCTGGCTCCTTGGTTCTAACCAGTTAACTGTTCCCTCTCCCCTCTTTTCCCCCACTCTCCTCCACTCTTCCGTCATGCCTCTCTTCCATCTCTCCTCTTCCTCTTTTGCTGTTTCTCTGGCTGTCTCACCTGGGCTCTCACAGGAGAGTTTGGGGAGGTGTGCCGTGGTCGCCTGAAGCTGCCTGGACGCAGGGAAATCATTGTGGCTATCAAGACTCTCAAGGTCGGCTATACTGACCGCCAGAGGCGAGACTTCCTGTCTGAAGCTTCCATCATGGGCCAGTTTGACCACCCCAACATCATCCGTCTGGAAGGTGTGGTCACCAAGAGTCGGCCAGTGATGATTGTGACTGAGTTCATGGAAAACGGGGCACTGGACTCTTTCCTTCGGGTGAGTGAAAACAGATGCAAACAAACACATTTCTTACAAGGATCCTGTGGCTCTATAAATAGCTCCGCCTTATAAAACATGTATTTGTGATATTATCAATAATGCAAGACTACTTAGCAAATAAGCCTGTCCAGATCTGCTTGATCTTTCTTTTTTGTTATCTCAATTTCTTTGGAGCCTTAAAAGGTCTTCAATCCAGTCACAGAGCTCACAGAAGATAACTGACAAATCCAGCATTCAGGCAGTTGGTGACATTTACAAAGAGCTCAGTCTCCAATGAATCTCTGCCTCAAAGTCACATCATACATTGTCTAGCAAAGAAAAGGGAGCAATACACAGAGATATGGAGTAAGGAGCAATGGGGGATGGGTTTGCAGAAAAAAAGACATTACAGTGTGATAAGATGGCAGATGAAAGATGAGGGTATGAAGACTCATGCAAACACAGGTAGAGACACTGAAAATAGAAAGACAGGTAGGACTATAAAAAGGTAAATAAGAAAAAAAGCATACCATGTTTTCCTTTGAACATCCATCCTTGATCTATAGTGAAGTCTAACTTTTTCTATTTTGTCTTCCTTTTTCAGCTCAATGACGGGCAGTTCACAGTGATCCAGTTAGTCGGCATGCTGCGCGGTATCGCAGCCGGCATGAAGTATCTGTCGGACATGAACTACGTGCACAGAGACCTGGCTGCACGTAACATCTTGGTGAACAGTAATTTAGTGTGTAAGGTGTCGGACTTTGGCCTATCTCGTTTCCTGGAGGATGACCCTACAGATCCCACATACACCAGCTCACTGGTGAGTCAGTGTGTAAATTACATGTATATGTGTATTTGTTTCCAAGTTATAAATCAATGTTCAAAATCAGTGTTTGTTAACATTTTAACATCAAAAATTCACCGTTGTTTTAGCAGTTGCGTTTTAGCTGGAATTTGAAGCTGGAAAACTATAATGGGTTGAATTGTGGCGCAGGGGAATAAAAAGACTAAAATAACAAAAATAACAGCAGCTTCACCATATTAAAACATGTATACAGTACAGTAGTATGCACTGTACAGATTTTCCTACATTAGTACTTCACTGGGGAGAATTACTGGTGCTGTGGTGGTTTTGGTTCACATCTTTTTCTGAATGAGGACACTTTTCTAGGACCTCCTAATTGCTGTTATCCGGATTTCCACAAAATTAGCAAAATCCAGAAAAAGTTTAGATTTTAATTATAGATTCTGATTTGTATTCAAAGATTTTCTAACATAACATTTTCAAGATTTCTTTTGGAAACCCTTTCGTGTGCTTATCATTATCAACAGCCCTCTTATGAAGATTAAAAAGACTCTCCTTTCTGTACAACTTAAATGTGAGTTTAGTCTGAGTGAAATATCCCCCTCCCATAAAAAAGGGGAAAAACACCCATAACTATATCTGTAGGCCTGAGGTCTGACAAGTCTCCCTGTGACAGAAAGTACTGGTGTAATTTACAAATATGTTCATCAGTTTGAGAAAATCCAACTGGTGTGAGACACCAGTCACCTCAGCCACCATCCAGTTTTTTCTTGTAGTTACAATCAGGGACTCGCAAATGATCCTGACATTTTGATGTTAAAATGAAAGTTTCCAGCATAGGAAATATTCTCATAGATTTCCATGTTTGCACTTGTCTGTTCATTTTTGTCTCAATGTTGACTAACCTCGTGTGTATGTGCTGTTCGGGTTCTTACAGCATGCACCCGTCTGTTGTACATCAACGTTTCCCTTGGACTGTTTTCTCACCCTCTCTCTCCCCCTTTTGTATGTGTGTGGCTCCGTGTCTGTGCTCCATCCCTCCAGTATTTCATGCTCACCTACTCATTCGCATATCCACAGGGAGGGAAAATCCCCATCCGCTGGACGGCCCCTGAGGCTATTGCCTACAGGAAATTCACCTCAGCCAGTGATGTGTGGAGCTATGGTATTGTCATGTGGGAAGTAATGTCATACGGCGAGCGGCCGTATTGGGACATGAGCAATCAAGATGTAAGTGAACGTGGTTTTTTTTACCATGGAACTTGTAAATCTTAATGTACAAATATAGGTGACACACATTTCTATGGAATTGTACATGCTCTGTATTGTCCTGCTCTGCTTATATCCACCAACAACTACTTCTCATTTTTGACTTTATTCAGATGTTTAGCCCAAAGTTGTTTTTGTTTTTTTTAATTTTATCTCTAGTTTCCATCGTTCTCTCCTTTCTCACTTGTCCATTTCATTGACTCACTTCTCACCCTGCTTGAGTTGTTTATTCTCTTTCTATACCAGTTTGGCTCTAATAAGTACTGTGATTTTCTGTTGTCCTCCCTCAGGTGATAAATGCCGTGGAGCAGGACTATCGACTGCCCCCACCCATGGACTGCCCCACAGCCCTACACCAGCTCATGTTGGACTGTTGGGTCAAAGAAAGGAACATGCGACCCAAATTCACTCAGATTGTGGCCACGCTGGATAAGCTAATTCGCAATGCTGCCAGCTTGAAAGTGGTCACCAACAGCACACAGTCCACCGGGTAAGTCTTGTTTATAATATGATTTAGTACATGTGATCATTTTTCTAGGTTTAGTAACAGCATGACAGCTTGGTCAAGAGAAGTTTTAAGCAACCGAAAAAAACTGCAGCTGCTTAGTTTTGCAGTTTTGTGTTAAATGTTTACTGGTTTATAATTACTTCTCTATGTAACTGTATGAGTACTGATAAGTTTCTTAAAATACAATATGGTTTTGACTCGTATGCTGGAGCAGATATTTTATATTTTATATTTAAAATATTGGTTTATTTAATGCAGTCATTTGCCTTATCGGGAGCACTGGCCAAGAATTAAATGTGCACCTGAACCAGTGTTGCATGACAACATTCAGGTTTATAATGTGTTTGTGAGTCACCCCAACTCAACTGCAACAGCCTTTTAATGCCTCTAAAGTGCAGATTTCTTCCCATATAAGTCTTTAGTGCTCACAAATGCAGGCTAAGCCATTATGCAAATCCAAATTACCATCGCTCAATACAGCCCTTAAAGCAGTTCAGCCACCAGCTGGGAGCTCAATCAATCTTGTCACATCTACATTTAGCTGATTTATCTTTATTTGAAACTTGTTTCTTGGAAAGAATGTGGAGGCTACAGAGTGGGAGCATCCAGTAAGGGGGTGACCTACCTTTCTGTTCATGGATCAGGGTCTTATCGTCTTGAGGGAGGACCACAGACAATCCCCAGTTGGGCTCATAAGGGAAACCGGGGTCTCGGTTGGCCACCAGAGCGACGTTCTTAGAAGATTAAGCTTGCGGTTAATTAGCTCGATTAAGGCGATGCAAAAAAGAGATGGGAGCGCCTTTTAATTAGCCACTAACGAGATTTTAAACGGGCCAGCAGAGAAGTGGCCTCCTGCCGACAAAACCAACAAGGGAGGAGTGAGAGATGTCTGTACGTTGCAAACACTGTCTGACATGATGTCCTTTGGTGCCATGTTGGCTTCTTCCATCTACCTGACTTGATAGGCGTAGTATGCTGTGTGTTTAAAGGGAAACTACTAGTAAAAGCTTTTATGATATGAGGGCTTCCATCATCAGAGCTATTAATCATTTCCATGTTTGTCTTTGTCTGAGTTGCTGCTTTGAATAGAGAGTTTCACTCTTGGGAAATGAACCGTATCAAATCCCTGAAGTTCTTAAAATGTAAAACAGTGAGTAAACCCTTTGGAGAAACTGTGACGGTCTCTGTTAGTACCACTACAGTTTCTCAGGAATTTAGGTTTGGCATGTAGCGATCCCACCAGCTAACTCACAGGATTATCCAACTTTCCTGCTGTGTCTGTGCTTATGGCTCACATGTGGCTAGCAATAGGTTGGAGCCTTTCTAAGCCAACTTTAGAGAAGCAGGACTAACAATACTCAATTAAGAGAGGCCAGAGTCTGCCGTTAACGGCAGCCTCAGGCCTAGGGCTCAGAAGCACAGGCCTTATTAAAAATCACTCCATCTACACCACTCAATGGAACCTCTGTATCACTGTTATTAACTCCCCTTCCATGCCTTTTCTCTTTTCTCCCTCTTTCTCTCCCCATTCCTCTTTTAATTGTTAATGAATCTAATGCCATCAAAAAGGATGACAGGGATCAGCAGAGCAGAGAGGAGGAGAGACAGTGGTGCTCTTTCTCTGGGCTCAGTCCCTTAAATGTGCCTACTCTTTACCTCCCTCACCTCCCCATCATTCTCTCCACCACCTCCTCCACTCCTGTTCATCCACTTTACCTCACTTTGAGTTGTTACACAGTTTTATTAAAACTTCCAAGGTGGCCTCTCTATCTGCAGCACTGATCATGCTTGTTTTGTTTTTTTTTCAAATGATGTTTTTTTGTTTTGAGAGGGCTCTTTAGCCTATCAACAGGTATGCAAGCAAGTGCCCATTGCACTCACAAAATATGTATTTTCAGGGCCTACCCTTTTTTTTAAAAAGAACTGTAGCACAGCTAAATGCATTCACCCTTAATAAAAAGCAGCTTTTTATTGTACATGGAAAAAAAGACTTGTGAGTCATTTATTTTAGAGTCTGTAGCATGATTACTCATTTTTTAATGTTCAACCACATGTGCATGTGAACATCTGTGTTTACATTCCTCAGATTTTTCTCACTTTTGATGAAAAACATGTCTGTCCACCTCAATGAGATCGGCTTGCAAGAACTCTGTGCTGCTCAAGAAAGATTGTGTGTTTCATCACTTGCGCACACCCGGAGAGAATATGTATTGTATACAGCAAATAGGCTAAAAGGGCATGACAAGCCTGCTGGTTAAGCAGATGGTACAAATTTGATTTAAACTGATCAGCAAAACCACATGAAATCCAGTCTCTCAAGATCACATTTATACCACATTTGTAGTTGGTTAAAAAATTGCTTAAAGGTGAACCATCCAGAGGCTGAAGATAGTTTTTTTCACCCTATTTTGCCATCTTTGCTGGAACATGCTGACATCTCACTATACCAAGAAGAGGATTTAATACTGCTATCAAGATGCATCTTTGGTTTTACATGCAATTAGAACTGCAGTTGGAAACAGCAAATTTTCAATAATTACATCACTATGTTATCAGAAATGTTTACTTTACCAATATAATTACATAAACACATTCTTATAGTTAAAATTATTAACATAATATCAAATGATTATGCCTTCTCGAAAGCCTGATATGGTCACAAGTGACAACATGAGTAGTCAGTGGATTTGATATCTGCTCTGGGAGCATACACCACCATGCCTCACCACCAGCTGCTGCGCCAACATCCTGCACCAAAGCCTCCGGCCAGTCTCTCCACAGTCATAAAAGTGCACTCCCGAACCCAGCCAACATGTCCACTTCCCCAGTTGCACACAATTCCTTACACTTTGTAAGGAGGAGAGTGGAGGAGAGGGGGAGAAAAGAGGAGGAGAGGCAGAGAAATGGAGAGGTGGCGCTCAGTGGGGGGGTATTATGGGGTGAGGTTGGCCGGTAGAGGCAGTAGAGTGACGACCTTAACCCTCTCTCTCTCTGTCTCTCTTTCTCTCTCCTCCCTATCCCTCCTCCCCAATGTAGGGTATCCCAGCCCTTGCTTGATCGCTGTGTGCCAGACTATACCACTTTCACCACTGTGGGAGACTGGCTGGATGCCATCAAGATGAGCCGCTACCGTGACAACTTTGTCAACGCTGGATTTGCTTCCTTTGACCTGGTGGCCCAGATGACAGCAGAGTGAGTGAAGCTAATCATGCCTGAAGTGATTGACTGGGCAGAGTTTGAGAGTCAAAGCAGAATTATAAGGATTGACCTTGAGGAAATGAAAAATAAACTTGTGGATAAATTAAACATGATGTGGAAGAAAGGGCTCTGAGCAGACTCGGATATAAAAGGAATAACAAACCCATAGCTTACAAAATAACACACACACTTTACCACTTGTGGGATATGAAGCCAATATTCTTGTACAAATAAAACCATGCTTTAGAAATATACAATGCAGTGTTATGCCGTTTACCATTTTACTGTTGTGATTTCAACAGAAATTCTAAAACACACAGTGTAACTGAGTATTGCAAATAGTCTGCAGGCCACTGCAGCTGCTTCCGTTACCTATGATCTCCTGCTGATGACTTACCCAGTGTTTGTCTTGTTTACAAACAGGAAATGATCTAATGAAAGTCATGGAAATCGGAGGCCAGTGATGATCAAATAAATGAATTAGGATTATAATGATAAATAAATCATTCTCATAAGCTGCATAATAGGCAGGGGAGGTGGGGGTAATTTGTTTCAATTTGGCTAGGCTGACAGGTGTGGTGTACTGTGGCTCTCTGTTGCCCTTAATGGCCAGTAATTTCTCTAATGGTGCACATTTATTATCATTTCATCCTCTGATGCTGTGTTGATGGGGATGGCAAAATATGAAGAAAAAAAAAGGCACTATGTGTTTTGTGTGGTGCAACCTAGTGCAGTGCGATTATGCATGGGTTTGCATGTGGACATTCTTATACAATGTTTATAAGTCTTTGGGTTTAGGCTGAAAAGAGCCACAAAGTCATTGTATGATGTTTACATTCAATGCAACATCCAGTATTTGTATGCATGTGTCTGAATGGAAAGGATGCAGACAGTGACAAAGGCCAGACAGTCAGCTTATCTCTGGCCCAGCAAATGTCCACCCTTTCCCCAACTACCAACTGCAAAAGAGTAAACATATTCTTGTGATGTACTGGACAGTGTAATAGCCAAGATGATTAGATTATGCCATTTTCACAAAGGATAGAAAAATTCAAGTGTTCGCTCTCAAACCATTTTTTAAAAACAACTATGTGAACAATATCACATTACTGCCCGAGAGTTGAATAATAATTCACACATTTTACTTATTTCTGTGGTTTTATATTTTAAGCACTAAAGAATGTTGCGCAACAGTGTCAGATGTAAAAGCGATTTGCTGCCACAAGGGCCAGCGGTAAGCCTGAGCGACAGGGCGCTAACTGAGAAATCTGTCTAATATTTTACCAAAAAAAAAAGAAGACTCTCTTCCTTCCTTGTTTTTCTATAAATGACAGGCTGATGCAGGCTCTGTGAAATCTGCCAGCTGCCAAACAGTAGCTCACTTTGCTTTTTAATCATTAACTGTCATTATAGCCTTTTGACTCCTATCTTCTTGCCCACCTGCTGGGTAACAGAAGTATGTTTCATTAAAACCGGCACTCTGACTGTCCCCATTTTGCAAACGTACTCTCTCAGGAAGCCATTATATGGGTGATTGCCAGGGTGAGGTCTGTTCCTGTTCCCACCTGGTAGAGTGTGTGCTCACTCGAAACTTGCTCTTTACTTCAGCTTGTGATGTTTGTCCACTTTTTTTTTCTTTATTTTTATGACAGTGCCACCTGTTCTTATGATTTTTTTCCCCCCTTGTCTCTCTTCAGGGATTTGCTGCGGATAGGGGTGACGTTGGCTGGCCACCAGAAGAAGATTCTTGGTAGCATTCAGGACATGAGACTACAGATGAATCAAACACTTCCTGTACAGGTGTGAACGACAGGACACACCGACGGATGCAGTCAAAGGACAGCCAAACAGGAAAAGGGGGAAGAAACTGTGCCAGAGAGGGCCACTGGAAAACCCTAACTGCCTGACCCATCTCTGCCAATTAGACACTATGAAACTGGCTTGCAGTGCCTCTGAATATATATATATATATATATATATATATATATTTTTTTTCTTTATTTTATTACCAACTACATTTCCGGCCCCCACTTTTTTTTTTGTAATTCCTCATGGTTTCTTTTTCCATAAAAATAGAATTAGTTTGTTTTTGAAAGAGGAGAAAGAGTTAATCTCCTTTCCCATGCGTGCCTCACCAGGGCATGGTTGATGTTTGCATGCATGCAGTTTTCAGTAAGTTTGGCCTCAGTCACGCTCTGATCCTCATACAACAGCCTCTTCCCTTGACCCTTCAACCCGGGAATGAACACCCAGATATAAAACATTGAACGAGTTTTTGTTTGAATAAAAACAAGCAAAGGAAAAAAAGAGAGAGAGAGAGAGAGAGAAAAGATATGTGTGAGACCACAGGAGATAGAGGACATTTCTTCCCCTGATAGAAGTTGTTTTTTTGTGCATGCGTGTTCTCCATCTTCATATTGAAGGTGTGTTACCTTAAAGGGCACTTGCTGGAGAGGGGTGAGGTGGTGAAGGAATAAAAAGAAGGTGGGCTGCAGTCAAAGGTCAAGAGGATGTCAGGGATCAAGAGGGTCAAAGGAAGGCAGTCACATTTTTGGACACCTGTTTCGACTGTTGGGTCACTAGACAACCTTTTCGCTCTGACCTGAAATGACTCAGGATAGTTCCACAGCTTGGGAACACCTGCTCATCAACAGTGTTTTTACACATAAAGACATTGTTTTCTTTATTTTCTCCAAGTTTAGTTTTCCAGTCTTTTTTTTTTTGTTTGTTTGTTTTTCATACACATTTTTGGGAGATTTTTGGTTTTAAAATGGCCGGTCAAACTGAAGTACCCCCCCCCGCCCTCCTCCTCTGCTGGACACTTCTTGTGCTTGGGGGGAGATGAGGACTGGCAACACTATAAAGAGACCCCTTGGCCTTTTGTGTGCATTTTTGTACCTGTGTGTGCGTGTGTGCTTGTGTGTGTGTGGGATTAAGTGTGCCTGGATGTGTGGGTGTATCTAGTTGCACACAAATATAATGTACAATACAGCTTCCGCTATTTGCCACCGTGGAGAATTAACGCATGAACTGAACAGTAATAAGGAACAACTATATCTGAAACAACTACAATATACTCTGTGGACAGCTGTTTTTTATTAGATCCGAAAATAGACTTTGGACATACACACTCACACATATATATATGTATAGAAAATTATATATATATGTGCGTCATGCAGACCTGAAAGAAACCTTGATGGACACCTTAGTTTCTACTTACTATTATCTGGATTTAGAATTAATCAGAATCCTTGTTTTGATTTCCTGCCCTTTGTATTTATTTGTACCTCGCCCACTAACCCATGATCCCGCCCAACCAACAACCGCCATGGACTAGGTTGTTTGTGAGAGTGGACTTGGAAACAATCAGAAAGAAGAGAAACTCCAAGAGGATGCACCTAATGATTTGATGATTATTAAAAAGCAGAAAATGCATATGAATTGGATATTGTATTTTTGTTGTTGTTCTAAACAGCTTGTTCATGTTTTATAACAAAAAAGGTAAATAACACAAGAAAAAAAAGTTGTTTTGACAAAAGGTGTTGTGAAATGTTTGCCTGAGTGAAATTATGAAAATGGAAAGGGCAATGAGAGAAAAGAGGGAGATCCATGAGGCAGAGAGGAAGTACTGAACACTCATCTTTTATCACTGGTTATAACTTACCTTGTTTTGTTTTTTTGCTTTGCCTACATTGTTGTCTGAGAGTTGGCTGTGTTTAGGTTTGTTCAAGTTTTTGTGTGACACCTGAACTTGATATTTAGCTTCCCCAACCCATTTTCATTCTCAACATAAAGAGCATTTGTGAAGCACTGAGCTGTTACTAATTGTCTTCCAGCACATTATGTTCAATTCCTCCAAACCACTCAACTGTTTTCCAACCATTTTTCTGTAGGACTGTTAAGACGTTTCAAAGGAGCAGATCCAGAGATAGTTCTGAGTCAAACTAGTCGGTGCACCTTCATGTCATCTCAGTCTCTCCACTCAGGAGTTCCATTACATGGCCAACAGTTTCTCTCCATCCAGAAGGATCCTCATTAGAAGATCTGAAGCTGTCAGGGGAGAGCCCATTGGTCTTTGTCTATTTGGTCGATGAATGCAGCAGCCAATTGGGAATTGCCAGCATATGAATGTGTAGCATACAGTCATATGGAGACATAGGGCAGGCGGGCCTATCATTATCTTTCATTCATTTCCTGTCTGGCCTACAATCATCCTGTCTCAGCTCTGGCTGCTGCATGATTAGCACAGTGCAGGATCAACAGCACAGGCACACAGACAGCCAAAATCTGCAGCCCCCACCCCACATCTTAACTGATAGCAGCTGCATCTCCTAGACCATGCAACTTGTGCCTTTCACAAGATGGTGTTGGAAGGTGCTGGATTAAGTAGCTGTGATGCATCACTGCTGTGATCTTCCAGATAGCCCCCATATTGTTTTGGTTGGAGCTGATTAAGACAATATGTAGACGCAATTCCTTAAGTGTGTACTAAAAATACAGTTTTGTGGTCATGCAATATGTCTCAAGTTTTTCAGCCTCTTTAAAGCTTCCTCGGATAAAGAATGAGACTCTATAAAAAACACACCAACCTGCTCCTAATTCATTTAAATTTACTCCCCAGACAGATATTTTTCTTACTAACGCTTGTGGTCTCTGTTAACAGTTTACTAATCTGTAACAGTAGTGCACATATATTCATTTTAGCTGTGTTCTAATGCAATGCAAATAATTGCCAGAATTTGCAATGTTATTGTTATATTGGCATTATTATTACTATATCTAATATTTTTTGCTGTAATTTTGTGCAATTATTTTGCCCTCCTCTAAGACTTTGAGTGGAAAAGAGTGATAGAGTACTCATTTAATAGGGATTACTGTCACAATCCTGGGATTCCCATTGATGCACATTATTACTCTTCCTCCATTCACATCAATCTTTCAGTCAGCTTAGCCTCACTGTTGCTAACCTGCATGCGTCTCCAAACAAGACGCAGATGATAAGCATAAAAACACAGAATGGGGGTGGGGGGGGGTTGAATAAAGGAGCTAAACACAGTCAGATGGTGGACATGCCTACTCATGAAAAATGGCAGTTGAGAACTTTCTTGAACTATTGATGAAGTGCACATGTTTGGGGGTCTGGAGTTGTGTTTGTCGAAGTCAACCGGCAATGAGTGATGAGCTCAACTGGCAGTGGTGCGCATATTTAAAAGATTAACCCAGGACCACTTCAACTGCAAACAATTCATCTTTAAGTAGTGTTTGTCAGACATGCATGAGAGTGTTTCATATTTAACATTTACAGAAAGGAACGAAACCTGTGCTCCTGTGTCTAATGTTCATCCATCTGACTTCATGTTGCTGGAATTAAGATGGAATGTTACATTAGTGTGTGTGTGTGTGCGTGTGTTTGTTTGTGAGTGTGTGTGATTGTGGTATAAAAGAATTTTTCTACAGAAACAGTTGGATGAGCAGCATTTAAACTGTCAGTTGTGGTTATTTCTTCGTGTGCCAAGAGGATTCAGACTATCCTAACATTCCTTACACCTTTCTTTCCTTGTTTTACATTGTTTGCATCATCACACCTCATTCACACATTCTCCCTCCCAAAACTACCCCCACCCCAGACATACTTAGAACTGTTGTGCTTTGTTTCCTAAATTGTCTGTTTTAAATGAATATATATAGTAGTTTTTTTCTCCTTTCTCTAACAGGCTCACCACAAATATGTCTTTTGGTCACTTTTTTTTATTTTCTAAAAATAAGCAACATGTTTCAGAGAGTACTGTAAATGTTTAGTCAAATGGGGGCAGGGGCGGGGTTGGATAAAGAAATGCAATTGTTAATTTGAAAGCATTGAGATGTATTTAATGGTGCAGACATACATGACACATAACTAAAAAAAATGATGATGCATTCTTGTAGAAATATTTTTAAAAGACCCTTTTTGCAATTAAATTATTTAAGAAATGTGACCCGATTGCCTGACTGACTCTTTGTGTTGTTTCAAGATGATAATTCTTCCATATGGTTTTTCTTCTTTGTTCTTTAGGAACCATGTCAATTCATAATCACATACATGCACTGCAGTCAAGTAATTGCCCAAGACAAACACATTCAATCTCACCACTTATATTTTTATGGCTGCCTCATACTACTATAATCATTACCAGAATAGTTTTGCAGCAGTCATCACAATAATATTTCTTGTTGATAAAGTGGCCTTAATTTGGCTAACAGTTTTGCTAAGCATGCTTCATGCACTTTCAAGTCAGAAAGTGCATGAAGCACTTCATTTTTCATCAAAAGCTCCCTGATTTGATGTTTTTGTTCAGACAGGCATAAACTGCTTCATTTGTAGCATGTAAACGCCTAAGGTCATTTAAAGTTACAGTGTTTGGAAAAATAAATTCTTATAGTCTGTCTTTTATTGCTACAAACACAAAATAAGTGGATGTTGATCCTTGGGCAAAGTTAGAGTTTCTGTTGTGGAAATCTGCTTTATCTAAATATAACGTAGATATGAAGGAAGTGAGTGGCAGACAGGCCGCGATGAAAACCAGAGCAACCTAACTATATACTATAAAAAGTTACCATTACAAAGAGGTTGATTTGCTTTTAACCTGATAGATATACAAGACATTATGAGGCGAAGCAGAAAAAGACACAACCTACTGTATATCAGTAACTTGCAACATTTACTGTATGCTCTCTATATTGTCTTTCAAGTCTTCTAATTAATCGCATTAAACCCATGTCTGTAGGCGCCAGTGGTGTGTCTAGACATTTTTTCACAGGGGGGCAATGCAGGGGCACATCCTCAGAAAAGGGTGCCACATATGAATAAGACCTTTTTTCAGAAAAGAACTTTGATTCTAGGTTATTATGAACTAAAGTAGTCATTTAACGTGAAAACTAAACGTAAAACAAAACTTAGAAAAGCTAATGATTTTTTAAAAATGTACTAAAGTTTACTTGGAATGATGCTTTTAGTCAATTCTGCACCATCATATAGTTCAATGATAATTAAAAACTTATCATTTATCATTGGGCCCAGTGTCCTTCATGTCAAGCACAATTAGCTAAATCTGCTCATGGCAGACAATTCATTCTGTTGTAATATGCTGGCTGGACACGTTTCTGACTCAGGGTACTTCTTCAGAACTGTG
>JAVQJG010063352.1:0-33249 GCA_036024015.1 Craterocephalus amniculus | reverse complement strand
TATTTATTCAATCAATATAATATTGACTACAACAACATTCCATAGTAGGTGGTTGACGCCTGTGTAGTCTGGTCCCGGCCTGTTTTCCTTCTTGTTGTGTAACATGGGGATCCACGTGAACCGTCAGTTAGGGCCTGGCGAGCACTGGTTTAGGACACGCCCATATTCTGGTGCTCTGTCGAATCAAGCAGTAGATGTAAATTTCGTCCGACCAATCACTACAGTGTAGGCGGAGTTATGCTATGCCGGGCTCACGTTGCACAAATCTGTCAAGCGGTTCGGAATGGATGACGCTTTAGGTACGTGACTGGGAAATAACAAACTATTTTTTCAAATTCTTGCCGGACAGCTTTATTTGAAAACTTTCAACTTTTGGATATAAAAGGAAAACCACACAGGGAGCAAGAAAGGTAACTACTTCTCTATAAGTAAACATATTTGAGTTTCGTTCGTATCTTAGCTAACTGGATAAGCTAGCTAACACTTAACCCGCAGCCCCAGCCAGTGAGAATGATGGATGTAAACAAATGAAATATAATTGATGTCTTGGTCATCAAAAGACTTAAATACAATTGAGCATGTGTTTAGCAACTTTATTCCGATTATCAACAGTGAACGCTTAACAGGGATCTAAGCAGCATTCTGTAGTGTGTTGCTAATATGTCAGCCAAATAACATGTCTGCCAAGAAACTGTAGCTACCAAGTTTCATTATTAGTCAACGGGTTTCACACTGTAACCGATCTTAACCTGCAATCGTGAAAATGCATCATTACAGAGCCCTGTAACGGGTATCCGTCCAAGTTACACATTTATAATCTCACAAAAGCATTTCTAGCCCTACAGTTGTGCTGATCTGTGATTTTATTTGACGTAATTTTATATCTATACATTACGTTGATGCATAAGTGAAACATGGTTTTATGTATACATTATACTGTGGCATAGTTTATGCCCCATTTTATATTTACATTATATTACGAGATACTTGGTTCCATTTGTAGCTGGGCGGATGAATGACGACATTGCTTTACGTTGAGGTGGATTAGTAGCCGTGCACGTCTCCAATACGTGCAGAAGTGTGGAGTGGTTACTGAGGCTATTGAGGTCAGTGGGTTCGTTATGGGAGGGTTTAGCGAACCATCAAATTAGTGTCATGGTTGTTTTCAATGGTTACGTTTGGTTTGTTAGCTGCTGGGTTCTGGATGATTGTTTTCTTCTTTTCTCCCTCTTGTGGATTAAAGCCAACAACATGGGCGCTAGGCTGTATGTTTACAGACTATCCTCCCGCTGCATGTGTATGTATTCATATTCTCTAAGCCTTTATCATAACCCTGTAAATACACACTAATGGAAAGACGTAGTTGAGCCCCTTTCTATTAAAGTATTTTTTCTTATCAATAATAAATAACCTCAGGGTGATAGTAGGCTTTGTATAGCCAAGTCCATGATTATATAATATATGATTTCAAAACCTTTTTTTCCCCTGAGTTGTTTATTATCTATATGTTTCCATGGCTTTTCTGGGGTTTGTAAGAAATGCTTTTACAATTCTAGCAAGGATTGTTTAAATCACAATATGTGTGTATCATTATTATTCCGTGTTCAAAAACTTTACAAATATTTGAAGCAAAAAGCTTAGAAGAGATAGACATTGGCTGGTTTTAGACATTTCACGCATCTTTTAAGACTTTTTGTGGTATGACTCTATTTTGTATGTTGTTTGTGTGAGCAATGATGGAAATTAGTATCACATAAACTACTGGATATCAAGCCTAACAGAAAAAGCCAGTGTATTGCTTTGTTGCTTTAATTTGTGATGCTGTATATATTTGTTACACTATGGTCAATGTGATCCTGGAAAATAGACTGTTTAGACTTGTATGGGCCATACTGCCCTAAAGCCAAGTTTGTTTCTGGCACATGCTTTGGTCAGACATATTTTCTCTTATTTTTCATCTTTATTGAATCCTGTATGTAGCTTTTTTGTGCATCTTAGTCTTTAATAATTGTAAATATTGATCTGTTTTATTCACATCTCTACAAACAAGGTGATACTAACAAACTAGGGCTAGAAGTTAAATAAATGAGTAGATAAATAGTAGAGATGGGGCCGATCTGACATCGGTATCGGGTTCCTGTAATCCGATACATGGATCGGAAATTTCCTATCCAACCTGGGGAATTTTCCCATTCCTTTTAGGACATGCATGCATTATATACATATTCTTGCTTGTAGAGAGGTTCAGTAAGGCTTAAATCAATAATAATGATGGTGGTGGTGATAAAGCAAATAGCAAAAGCAAATAGTACTCTTGTATTGTAATTGTAGTGATATCAACAGATATCCGAATTTAGGTATCAGAATTGGATCTGAAATGAAAATTGTGGATCAGTACATCCCTAATAAACAGTTTTATCTCATTATTCAGATATGAAGAGATGGTCCATACAATTGGAAGCATGTGAAGCGAAACTGTTCAAATGTATCGTCATTTCTGATTGATGAGTGTTTGGTTCTTTTTAACCGTTTTATACTTTTTAGGTGTATGTTGTCCATGTATTTAGATAAAAGAAAACATATTGCATTATAAAATTCACTGAACAATTCGGCAGCACTACAAACTAGCTATTGCTTTAGTTTAAGTGGAGGAGAGGGGTTTGATCCATGGCCAATCACATGGCACAGTGACCTTGGGACCTTGTATGGTTGCTTAAATTGCTCCGTTAGTGTACAAATGTTTTGACTTAAAAAAGAAAAAGGACAAACACCACAAAGTACTTTGTTGATCCTTAAGGTAATAAGGTGCTATGAAAGTGCTAACACTTATAAACTAAAGCTGCAAAAGTTGCCTTACGTTTGACTCAAATTCTCTTAAAAAGAGACATTTTTCTAAGTGTTTTTGATATAATGGAATGTTATGGGCTGTTATTTATGGACTGATTAAATGGTTGGGAGCATCAAGCAGAATCGAACACCAACAACTAAAAAGCGACTAAGCCTGTTTGTATTCCAACTACAAACTCCGTCACACTTGCTATGTTAGAAATGAAAACGTGGCTGAACCCTGTTTTGTTCTTTCTTGAAAAGTACAGGGCAGCCCTTTGGCTCAAGCCTGTTTGTTTACTTTATTATTAAGGCAAAGGCAAAGCATCATAAGTGTACTTGTGTACTTTGACAGTGCATCTCTAACATATAAAGACATTGCTAATTTCTACACTTGGAACTGAGGAAACCGGTTATGTAATTCTGCGGTAACGACCTGATGAATGATGCAGAATATTTTCACTGGTTCATGATTTTTTTGTCTCTCAGTATTTGTCACAGTGTATTTCTTGTCAGTGTCAGTTCCTCCCTCACTGCCATGTGTATGTGGTTGCAGCTGCAGTTTGTGTTAGATTATTACTCATGGTAAGGTCATTGAGAAAAGACTGGGAGGAGGGAGTTAGTAGGTACTTTCCTTCTGAGTCCTTCAGAAACAACCAGTTTGAAAGCCTTATTTGGAGGATTATAAAAATCCTTATGTGAGCTACTTTTAATTGTTTATAAGTTTGAGGCATTATGCAACAATGTTTTATTTGCAAAGTGTAAAGATTGCCAGAGTTTCGGCTGGTCTTGGCACTATTGGTGGATGAAATTTGTCCATATGTGTAAATGGTGGCTGATGGGAATGAGTCAGACAGCACTGAGTCTGTTTGCTAAACCAGACACATCAGTAGCATTAGATAACAAGGCAGATTGTGTTTGTTTCACATGTGCTAACATAAAAACATAGTCTTGTTGCTCAAAACATTTTATCTTCTTGCATATTCCAATGATTTTCTAATGAGATTTTCTTTCACTCTTGCATCAAACTGAAAATAGTTTGAGGAAATTGAATTTAAAATTTCTGTGCTACATTCATAACGTGGTTTTTCAGGAAAACTTAAATCTCTCCTCTAAAACTTTGTATTTGTCTGCCTTTGGACCCCGGAAATACTAAATAAAAGCTGTCTGCTAAGTCTGGTGCAAATGACTTATTTTGCTGTCATTTTATCAGTGATTTTTCTAACAGCTGCTCTGTTTTTAAAATGTTAGTTTGTTTTGTTGTAAGCTGTTATATTTTCACTCCAGAAACATATGCTATAGAGATTGAAGTCGAATGTAATATGTGACACTGAAGTGAGGTGCAGCTTCTATGTATTTCAAGGAATTTTATAAAGGGCATTTTAGGTTTTTGAACTGGCAAGGTCATATTGTATTGATTCATCAGGTGATAACATGTTTTTGGTATCATATTCATATATTTTCTCTATGGACTCTTACAAAGCAAGCTGACAATCTGCCTTTAGGCACGACTGGAGTGTTGGCAAAAATCTGTCTATTGCAGTTTTGGGTGTGTGTGCCCTGTTGCAATTGTCAGACTCCATCTGCTTTTAGCTTTTTTTTCTTTCATTCTTTTTTTTTTCCTTTGGCTGATCATAAAATTTGGAATCAGCACCCTGTCCACTGTGAGATTGCTCACTGAAATTGGCTGTTCAGTGGAAAGAATGAGAAGACGGGCAACAATTGTGGCAGAAAGCTAATAACTCTGTACTTCACTATCTGACATGAAGTCATGACATGACATGACAGTCTTAAGCCGGCTTGTTTTAGTTCTGTTGCGACAATCAGCACAATTTCATCTCATATGGACCAGACCAGTAAAATAGCAGCATTATAATATAAAAATGATGACTCCACATTTTCCCTGTTTAAGTGCACAGAATTACAGGTACATTATCAAGATGTTCATATTTAATTGTGTAAACTTTTAGTTTACATTATATGACAGCTCTGGTCTTAACCAGAGTGCTGGTCTTAACCAAAGAAACTGAAGATCTACTCATATTTCTGACTCAACTGAGATCGTCTTTATTTATGTTCCAGTAATACACAAAGCTGTTTTATAACTTAGTTGCTATTTTTCATCTACGTAGTCTTTCACTTTCCCTTACTGTATTATGTATGATATCCTCCTCCTCCTCCTATAATATGTATATTCCTTCTGTTCTGGCAAGCTATGCCTTCTTGCATAGGTGCATCTGTGATGCTGATATATTTGCATAGGTCCAGATTGAGCATATAGCATCTATGTAGGGCGTGAGAAGGTTGTTTATCAGATATGTTAATTTCATCATTATCTCTCCATATATTAAAGTAATCAAATTATGTCCTTTCTCCAGTTACATGACAGCAACTCTCTTTTCAGCCGTGCCTTTACATCTCTTTAATAGCAGCAGGATTTAGAAGGTGATCTGAGCCAAACGGTACCACTCCAACCCTCTGTTTCTTGGGCTGTGTCTCATTTGGGATCTGTAAGGCAACTTCACATGACCATGCAAACATTAGGGTTGCATAATTTACGAGTGGTGACCTGAAGTATGTTCTTTCTGTCTGAGAGAGCCCACAGTACCTAGCATTAAATCTCACATACATTACTTGCTTGGCAAGTTTCCTCGTAATTATTATGAGATATATGAGATATTTAGTAATGGAGAGTTGGTATTGAGTGGAAGACGTTTTTTAGATGCAGACGTGGACGTTGTAGAATTGATTTCCAAGTATAAATACATTTTTTTACAAATCCCTTTAGAACTGTTGATTAATCGCACGCTGTTGAGGTACACAAAGGACAAAACTTAAAACTGGGGACTTTCTGTGGCATGCTCATTGCAAAGCGGACATAATGGCTGAGGGTGAAATCCACCTGGATAGATAGATTTATTGGTGCGCCATGACATTTGGAGATTTTTATGTTCTTTAACAACCCAACTCTGATTTATACTTCCCCACAACATTGTCCCAGATGTGTTTGGAGAGCTCCTTGGACGTCATTGCGTTGCCTGCCTGGTGGTGCCTCTTGATCTGTGCTGTTGCTGACATTTGTGTTTTTGTATACCAAGATCATGTAACACTGACCACACACAGCTGGACCTTTATTTAACTAATTATGTAATTTCTCAGGATAATTGCTAGTTCCAGAAAGCATTGGGACTGATTGAATATATATGCACACAATACTTTTCTTCTTCTGCCTCTTCTGTTTTTCTGAAGATTTTTTAAGTGGAAGTTTTTCTGTTTTTCTTCAAGAAAAATGCCAGTGTAGGGATACTTTGCAAGCCACTGCACATTTGAATGGTTATAACTATTCTTTGTAAAGCATCTTTGAGTTCTTTTTGAAAATCACCATATATAAATCAAGTTACTATTGTTATTATTATTATAATAATTATTATTATTATTATCTGTTAATGCAGCTTAATCCAATTCTTGTTTCACACAGTGAGTTTATGTGGATAAATGTCTTTGCTAATTGTAGTTCTTTCATGCTGGATATTAGTCTTGAGAACTTTGTTGTGTTACTAGTGCTTATGATCTGTTTTCATTTCCCTTTATCTTGCAGTGCTAAAGACTGACCATTACAACTCAGATTCAGCTCGAACTGGATGAATGTCAAGTTACCATCACCACATGGAAACCATCCCCTCTGTTGAGCATATGAAGACCTTTATATTCAACTTTAACTGGACAAAATGTTATTAATGTGTGACCAAAGTCCGGTGACGCCAGGAGGTGGCAGTGGTCCAAATGGGGAAGGTCCTGCATTGCCGTCAGCCGCAGCAGAAGGTGGAGAGGAAGAGAGGGTGTTGTCAGGGCACCAGGATGGACACTGGCAGTCCGAGCGCCTCAGGGGAGAAGAGAGCGGAGCTTCGGGGGGAGAAGTGGGGCAGGAAGATGAGGAGATGACCGCCGGCTCTCATGATCTCTCTTCCTCAGCCAATCATAGCCCTGGGAGCATCATTGGATCCACCTCAGTTTCTACAAAGAGGTACTCGCTTGCATGCATGCCCTGATTTTTTGGATATGTTTACATCAGACCTGTTACACTGGCTGTCATCAAAAACCACCTCACCGTATCACAGCAGTGACTCTGAGTTAAATGTCAACTTTAAGGTTACAAGAAAGTACAGAAGCTGTCTACAATGCTGTCTTTGTTTTCCCTGCTATAGCCTTTTTTTAATCCTTTTTTTATTGAACTCACTAAAGTAATACCTTTTCTGTAAATGATCCAGCAGAGCTTATGCATGAATTCATTGGCCGCTCTAGCCAGATTACCATTTTAAGAGATAAAAGTGAGAGTCGGTACATATGTAATGTTGCATTTGCATGTTGCTACACTGCAAGTAAAATGGATCAAAGTTGAATATGGCAGTCAATAATTAAACTGGGATGAGCATCAAATATTTATCTGACAGGTAGAATTATAACTTTATCTTTCACCTTATTGAATAAGTAAAACCTGCAAGCCTTTCCCCCAATCTGTCTAATCTGAATTGTCCTACCTGAATTTACTAAAACATGCAGAGATACAAAAGTAATTTTCTGCTTGTCTTTATGTTTTTTCATTAGACTGTGTTCAAATTTGTAGGAAGCGTGAAAGAAGATCCAAATACTTTTTTTGCTTGCAGACCACATTCATCATGAATGAATACTGAATACTGAAAACATTTTGATCAAGTACTATAAAATTAAGATTTCTGTTTTTTGCTTGTTCTTTCAAATGTCTGGCCTGTAAATCTGTTTGTTGTTTGTATCTTACTGTGTGTTTAGCAGTGAACATGCAGATGGTAGCAGAGGGCAGACCCATCAAGAGGTGATGATAACAGTGGCTGAGATGAAAAAGAGGCTTCCATCAGACAAGCGCAACCGCAGCAAAGCCAGCACTGTGGAAGCCTTACATTATGCACTCAACTGTGTCAAGCAAGTGCAAGGTAACCAAACGCTAACCAAACAAAAGTTACATCTTTTAATGGACTAATTTGTATTCGAGCCATGATATAAGTGTTTCTGTGGTTTTTTCTAAGCTGTATGTGTGTGTTCTTCTGTAGCCAACAGTGAATACTACAAACTGCTGATGAGAAATGGGCAGGATGAAAGGAGAGATGCCACAGTTTGTACTCTGGAGGAACTGGAGAGAGTCACCTCTGAGCACACCCTTAAAAACACGGTATGCACACACACATGTGAAAACACTTAGACACTGAACATTTGTAATATTTTATGCTTATTGAATGCTCCATCCCAGTTGTTGGCAGACGTCCACCAGCAAATACACATGCACAGTAATTTCTACCTCAAACCCGAGTGGGTGTGCGAGTGTATGTGTGTATACTACTTTTGTGTGTCTGTGACTTGGTTTGCTTGTGTGGGTGTCTTTCTACATGTGCACGTGTGTTGGTCTCTTTCTGTGTCTGTGTGTAGGATTCCTTCGTGGTGGTTTTCTCCCTGTCGAGCGGCCGTGTGCTCTACTCGTCGGAGCAGGCTCCCAGCATCATGTGCTGCAAGAGGAAGTTTCTGGAGTCTGCAAAGTTTGTTGAGCTGCTCTTCCACCAAGATGTTAATGTCTTCTACTCACACACGGCACAGCCGCATTTGCCGCCATGGAGCAACTCATACAAAGGTACGATTTCAAGATATTCGTAACTCCAGTTTTGTTTAGTTTGGAAAGACTGGTTTGTCTTGCCTGTATTGGTGTATTTTAAGGAGAAAATGCATTAAAAAGCAAGACTTTATTTAACAGTATAACACTCATGAGACATGAACCACAACTATACTTTAAACTGAAACCTACCTGAAGTATCCAGAAGGTATCAGTCAGTCAAAGACATGGGCAAGGTAAAGAGAGCGTAAACACGTAACTCAGGGCTGGATGTAGAAATACACATTAGTAAATGAGAGTCACCATTGAATGGAGTAAAAGATGGAGTATGGTCAGTGATGGACAGGTTGCAGGAAGTTTGAAAAGGTTTTTTTGTAGGATCCTATCATTAATGATGAGTAAGCTTGCAATAGAATCCAAGTACCAAACCTACTTCCAATTCCTTGAATTTACCGCAGACTCACATGATGAAGTCTGTTGCTTGCAATAAGCCTGCAAGGGCCCTAAAGATGAAAAAGGAATGACTGACCCCCTTTGTCATATGACTAAATCCTATTGAGAGCTTGTGAGCACTTTTTAAATGTGATATTTACAGTGAATGAAGATAATGTTACTCTTTGACTTGGAGTTTAGAGTCGGTTTATTGCTGTAGCTAAAGTTAATCATGAAAACAGTGGGTAACTGTCAAAAATTTTCAATGGAAGATTTTTGTCTGTAACTAAAAGCACAGATTATTTTGGTCACTGGATAAAAAGGAAAATGTTATGAAGTTATTTTACATTTCTTATTTGTTGCAGTTATTGTAGCCTAAAAATACCAGAATACCAGCAACTGAGCTGGGAAAACCGTTCTTTGTAACATTGTTACAGACTCACACACAAAGAAAGATATAGTTTCTTTTAAGAAAGCCAGAACTTCTTAAATTTGTATCACAATCAAACTTCTTTAATAAAATGAAAACACTTTTTGTTTGATAATGAAATAATTTCTGAGGAATACAGTTTAGGAGGAGATTCCTCCTGTGTGACTGAGTTCAGACCCTGCAGTCATAGGCTGCTGCAGCCTGGACCATGTGTTAGGGTTTCACTGTGCATGCTAAGAAGCCCCCTAGAACAAGATAGCTGTTGACAAGGCCAGGAATTGAAATGGCTTGTGACAGGAGATTTGGTGCATAATCAGGTCTGCACAAATCCATGATAAAAAGACACTAATCAGGACTGAGGAGGTGGTGCATATTACAAAGAAAAGGGGTCCTAGTGCTGAGCCTTTGGGCACCCCTGTGGAGAGGCAGTGGAGCATGGATGTTTGTCGTTGACATAACTTTATGTCTTTTATTTTACTCAAGACTTTTTGAATTATCATTTAAACCATTGAACTACTTTGTTCAATGGTGAGCACAATATAATTTATATTCAACTGGACTGCAGTTTTTTTGTCTGAAATTGAGGTGTTTTATACATTTATGACTTCGATTATTTCAAGTATCTCACAGAACCGTACATCAGGAGGATAACAACCTTCTCTCTACTCTTTGTCTCTACAGCTGGAGTTCTGTTCGACAGTGCCCAGGTCAAATCCTTCTTCTGCAGAATCAGGTCGGCATTTTACAAGTTTCCCAATATTCAGAAATAATATCATCTACTGTGCTCTGTGTTTTGACTTTATTTCACTATATTATTTTGTGTTGAAGTAATATGTTTAGCTTGAATATAACAAAAAAGACTAGCTTTGATTAGTCAAATTAATATGATGATATGATTATGTGTAATACAGCATGTTTTAGTTTTTACAAAGAGTTTGGTAAAGCTGATTTTCAACTGTAATTGCAATGGAAATTAAAATGTTTTAGGGGCGGGAAGGATCGTGAGGGTGAGATGCGATACAATCCCTTCCGGGTCACACCTTACCTGTTGAAGGTGCAGGGAACGGGGAGCAGCGGGGAGGGGGAGGAGGAGGAGCCATGCTGCCTGGCACTGGCTGAACGCATCATTTCTGGATATGAGGGTACGACAATTAACACTGCAAACTGCACACAGCACAGGCCACTTTGTCAAGTAAAAGTGTCCACTTTTATGCATGTGTGTAGACATGCATATTTTAAAAATCTGACTCAATAAATACATATTATGACTTTATTTACTGCCTGTTTGTATAAGCCATGGACACGTTTTATATGCTTTCTGTATCCAGCCCCTCGGATTCCTATGGACAAGCGCATTTTCACCACAACACACTCCCCTGGCTGTGTTTTCTTGGAAGTTGATGACAGGTCAGTACTGTGCGAATATACACAGTCAGAATTTATGTTGTGCTTTGATTAAACTTGAGAGTGGGCTGACAAAACTAATCTGATGATGACTACCCACAGGGCTGTGCCTTTGCTAGGATACCTTCCACAGGACCTGATTGGCACATCATTGCTGACTTGCATTCACCCGGAGGACCGACCTCTCATGCTGTCTATGCACAGGAAAGGTGAGTTGTTTAGTGATGGACTCAAGCATACATTTTGAAAAACACATTAACACCTTAACAATATATCAAGGTAAAAAGATCTGATGTCTGTGATGTTAATGATGATGATGATGTTATTTAAATCCAGGTTATAGACCCACCTGTTCTCTGCTACATTATAATAGTTTGAAATGTGCCGTACAAAAAAACTTTGCCTTGCTTAATCGAAATATTAGGTGAGAAAGTGTTAAAAAATGTAATTTCAATTCAGAAAACCATCATTTCAATCTTAGATCTACATAATTTTTGTTTTCAATTAAATATATTACAAAGATGCAACAAAAATTGGAACTTTAATATCAAGAAAAATATAAAAAGATTTGAATTTTGATGTCGTCTTCATGTCTCAGATTTATGACCCATGTAACATAACCTCATCTCTTAGTAACATGCTGTTAAAACTGGAAACTGAGAAGAAACATTTCTGAAGTTTTGAAGACAAAAAGTTTTCTCTGTGTGCTTGATGTAGAATAACAGCTATTGAAGTGCGGTACTTTCTACGTCATATTTTAATTAACACCTCAAACATTTTCACAGTGGGTAACGGGACTGGAATGTTGGTAATCCAGTTCAGTACCAGGATTCTTAGATTGTTGTATTACATGGAAATTGAGGTTTTGCATTATATTCTGGAAATGTAGACATCTTTCCCTGATGCCCTGATGGTGCCATCACTGATTTGCAGGTTATATAAGCTAATTGCTAACCATTACAAAGGCCTATTTGGGCTGGAAGCCACAGTGTTAACAGACTTGTCCACTGCTGGAATAGACTTGGACTGACAGGAGGTCGTACCTTTCACATCCCATGTTTTCTCTCTCATCTTTTCATGCCTTTCATAGTCTTGAAGTATGCAGGCCAGTCTCCTTTTGAGCACTCTCCGGTGCGTCTGCGCTGTCAGAATGGGGACTATATCACTTTGGACACCAGCTGGTCCAGCTTCATAAACCCTTGGAGTCGCAAGGTGGCCTTCATCATCGGTCGGCACAAAGTCAGGACGTAAGTGGAAGAACCACATAAAAACCAATAAGTCTGTTAGGTGTCTCTGTTGTGGTCTATGAAAGCTGAGAAGGCTTTTATTTTTAGAGAAGTTATTTAACGAAATCACTATGCTGTTGTCATGTTCCGTAGGAGTCCGCTGAATGAGGATGTGTTTGCTGCCCGGATGAAGGATTATGTTCCAGTCACTCACGAGGAAATAAAAGATCTCCAAGCAAAGATCTATAAGCTTTTGCTGCAGGTTAGTATTTTATTAACTACAGATATACAAAAAAATAATAGCTTATGTTCATTTATGCATTGCATTTCAGAATTTCAAGCAGCTGCATATATGCAATTGGTTTCGCTCTCACATTTATTTAGTTATGTTTTTAAAGAAGATCAAATGTTTGTTGAAATATAATTGATTAAAAAATGATAAAAGTCAGAGGACTTTATTTCATACTTCATACTCACCTTTCTATTTGAGTTCATTGGAGTTCTTCACTTCTTTGTATCTCTTCTCCACAGCCGGTCCACAACAATGGGTCCAGTGGGTATGGTAGTTTGGGAAGTAACGGCTCTCATGAGCACTACATCAGTGTCGCCTCCTCTAGCGACAGCAACGGTAACCTGTGGGAGGATTCACACCGAGAGCCGGTGAGTTGTCACAGTAAAACCCACCAGCCAGGTGCACATTATCTAACTACTAGCAAAGGTAATGACCCTGATACATTCTTTGTGTGTATGTGCATGCGTGTGTTTGCAGATGACCTTGCAGCAGATCTGTGCTGATGTAAACAGAGTGCAGAGGTGGGGCCAGCAGGCGTATTTGGATTCCAGCCGGAAAATCACTCGTCTTGGCAAACCCACTACAGGTGAAGCAACACACTGAATACAAACAAATAGTAGGGGAATGTGTTTTTAAGTTGGTAAAAAAATAAATATTGCCCTAATGAACCTTTGTTTCTGCAGCAGGCCCGCCTCCCTCAGCTTCCAAAACTCAGGTCAGAGAAAACGAAGATGGCAGGAAGCAAACACACATTCCCTCTTACCAGCAGATTAACTGTGTGGACAACATCATAAGGTGTGTAAGGGTAGCATAACTGCAAAACGAAACTTGTATTTTCCATGCTTTCAGGCCCAGACCTTGTGTTCCTGTTGTGACTTTGTTTAGGGGCCATTTGTGTTTTCCAGATATTTGGAGAGCTGTACAGCTCCAGTCCTCAAGAGAAAGAGTGAATCTCATTCTTTAGCCACCTCTTCTTCCTCCTCCTCTACCTCAGAAGACGACAAGCCCCTGACAGCTGCCACTGACACAACTCCAGCTACTTCAAATGGTAAAAATTTACACTTATAAAGCAAATGTTTTGTTAAAAAAACAACTTAGCCCCTTATAACTATGTTTCACCTCACTTTCCAGTGGTTGTGTTGGACAGTGAGGTGTCAGTGGGCCCTACAGCTGCAGCTGTTGTCGGGGCCCCTCTAACAGACATCCCCATGTCCTCTAAGGCCATGAGCGTTGTCTCGGTCACTAGCCAGTGTTCATACAGCAGCACCATCGTCCATGTGCCACAGCCTGAGTCAGGTATAAAACAAACTTGCTTCAGTGATCAGATCATGGGAGCTGCTCAGATGCTTTTTTCTACTTTTTTGTAGATTTTGCATTTTACGTAAGTGGTTATATATAGTAAGAGCATTTATCTCTGGTTACCTGTAGGTTGTCTATATAGTTAATTTCACTTCCATTTCCAAAGCTGTACACTTTTCTTCTTTTTCTGTATACAGGGAAGAAAGCTTTACTGCTTACTTTATTAACACATTGCCCCCTCCCTTGTCTTACCATAGAAGCTACAGCACTGGAAGATGCCCCGATGGGCAGTGAGCCTGCTGATACTGCTACGACTCCTGTGCGTCCAATACCGAGTCCTGCCACTGAGGAGCGAAGGTTCTTAGGTCTCACCAAGGAGGTACTGTCAGCTCATACCCAGAAGGAGGAGCAAGAGTATGTGGATCGCTTCCGCCATCGAATCCTTCAGAGCCCCTACAGGTCCTATTTGCAGCTGGACAACAGCTCAATGGCGCACTCCCATCACCCAGGTATGCGCATATTTGTACAGAAAAATCTTTAAAAAAGAAAGTTAAATAAATCCTGAACGCAGTCCTCCTTTAATTAGACTTATCTGTCATCTCTGTCTGTCCTGTTGCAGGAGACTACCATCGTCCGCTGAGTGCTGGAGGATGGTATCGCTCTCGAAGAGGAAAGCCCAGACACAAGCGACCCAAACCCCAGCGTTCCTCAGACCGCTATGCTTCCCCACCTGGCCAGCCATACCGTGTTCCTGATTCTTCCTGGCCATCCTCGGAGTCCTCGCAGCCCCAGGTGGGCGCACCCTACAGCCAAACGTCCCCACTCCAGGTGCCCTTCTTCCCTGTTATGGGGAAGCCCAGCACAGAGCAGCTGTCCAGACCGGAGCAGCAGCCTGGAGCAGCTCCTGCGGTGTTACAACCTACTGACCAGCTCAGCTACAACTTTAACATGTTGCAATCTGGTCAGAGCCAGCCAAGCATGCAAACAGTTCAAATGGAGCCCATTCCCAATCTGCAGAATATCCAGAACTTTCCCAATGTGCAGCCAGTGGCCTCGGCCCAGAGCTTTAACCCGTATATGGCTCCGGTCATGGCTGTGATCCTGCCCAATTTCCCAACTTTCACTCCAGGCTTCCCGTCCATATACCCACCCTCTGTTCCCTCTGTGGTGCCCCAAGCCCCCATCAGTATGCCAGGCTACGCACCTGGTGTTTCCTTCCCCCAGCCGCAGTTTCAGGCTCAGCCTAGCCCCAACACTCAGACGTCCCCCGGACTTCTTCTCTGCTCACCAAGAGCCAGCTCGTCTGTAGGGGAAGAAGAAGAAGAAGCTGAGCCTCGGGCTTTGTTCTCCAGCTCTCGCTCAAGTTCTCCTCTGCAGCTTAATCTGCTACAGGAGGAACTTCCCAAGCCAAGCGAAGGGCAAAGCAGCACTGGACATAACCACTCTGAAAGCCTACATGAAAAACTCGTCAATGAGGTCAGTTTGTTATTGCCACATTCCACACATTGTTTTCCAAAGCATTGCTACTGTACTCACTAGGGGTGGTGAAAAAAATTGTTTTTAATCCAAATCGAGATTATTGTTCATCAAGATTCAAAATCGTTTCAAAATTTCCAAGAATCAATTTTTTAAAAGCCTAAGAATTATTTGCTTGACTTTCAAAGCTGCTACTAAGTGACAGACATGTTAAACTTTGCCAGGTTAGCTAAGTTTAAATCGTTTTTTGATGAAAATGATCCGTTTTCTTTCAATTAAGGAAACAGTTCCTCAGAGTGTTGCTGGCTTATAGAGGAACGGAGTTAATCTGCACGTTTTCAGACTAAAAGAGGATTGAATGTTAATTAAGATCGGTTTTCATCGAGAATCGATACAGAATTGAATCGTTAACCCAAGAATCGGAGTTGAATTGAATCGTGAGTTGCTGAAAGATTCTCACCCCTAGTGCTCACATTATAAAAGGTGGTTTAGTAGTAACTTCTGGGCCTCTTCATTGGTCAGGTTGATACCCCCAGTGATTCTGGCAACAACGATGCCCAGTCGACATCCAGCGAGCTGCTGGACCTGCTGCTGCAAGAAGATGCCCGGTCAGGGACTGACTCCAATGCTTCAGGATCTGGATCAGGAGAGTCTGGTGGATCGCTGGGATCAGGATCTGGGTCTGGCTCTAATGGAACGTCCACCTCACACACTGGTAAGAAAGGAAAAAAGCTTGTAAGCTGCCGTCATAGAGCTTTTAGTTGCTACAGTTTGTTTGGTATCACCTTGTCTTGCACCCTGTCCCTACAGCATACGAGGCGATAACTCTAATTTCCCTGATGCACTCTTCATGTACATGGTGTTTCTTGATGAAAACTAACAAGCAATTCATTATTTAATTAAACATTATAGCCAAGGGACAAAACCAGACAGCAGGGCGACACTTGCTAAGATCAAAAGTGAGTGATGGAGAGTTTTCCCTGGGTTACAGGCAGCAGTAACAGCAGCAAATACTTCGCCAGCAACGATTCATCAGACACATCACACAAAGCTCGGAAGAGTCAGGAAGCACCTGCAGAGCATCAGCACAACTTCGACACTCAGGTGGAGAACTCCCTGTGGACCATGATCCAGCACACACCTGAGCGTGTCATGATGACGTACCAGATCCACACCAGGTAAACGCACATGCTGCTTATTTTGTAAAAGAGAAAAACACTTACTTTTAATAGTTTTTGGGAAACATCTGGTTTGATGTTAAAGATTAAAGTGGGTCACCGCATCTTCACAGTTTCCACATCTTTTAACTCTTTGTCTTATAACCTCATCTTGGTTTAACCAGAGACCAAAGTGAGGTGTTGGCAGAAGACAGAGAGAAGCTCCGTGTGCTTCAGCATCGGCAGCCTTGGTTCAGCCAGGAGCAGAGAAAGGAGCTGGTGGCGGTCCATCCTTGGATCCAGCAGCACACTATCCCCCAGGAAATAGACACACAGGTACCACATGGCTTTTGCTGTATTCATATTCCTCTTTGTGGAACATACGTTTAACATTTTTTTGCATCTCTTAGGGTTGTGTGAGCTGCAACTCAGGTGCAGGCATTGGATACTCTCCTCACCCACCTGCTCCAGACAGTTCGTCACCCGCGGAGAGACCTCAGCAGGATTCCCTCGGACCTGTGGCAGATACTTAAAAGACGCAGAACTCAAAGCAGTCACTACACACCTCAGAGTGAAGCAGCCTTGTCAGAAACCTCAGCAGCACCTTTCATGCATCTCCTCGGACCAGTCCGGAGCATTGGATCCCTGTGCTTTAACAAGTCTTGACAACAACTGATGGACCAGAACCTGAGGGAGCAGTGGAGGCAAGAAATGGGAATGTTACTGGCAAACTTAGTCTCAGTCAGACTAATGTGTCTTTTTACCGGACCATTGATGTTATACCTCTTCTTGTTATGCTGACAAAGTCCTCTGAGGGTTTTTTTCATATTTAAGACTCTCCACATCCATTGGCACTATGATCCACCAGCTGCTCAGTGAGTGAAAAGGGTTCCTTTGTTGCTGCCCTACAAAAAACAGCACTTACCCGTGCAAATACCCGTGTAGTTCGGGTGAGACTGGGTGAGAAGATGAAAGCAGCGAAGGCCCAGTTTGAGAATCAGAACACGCCCCAGACTTATCAAATGATGCAGTGTACAGTTTGTATAGTTTATGTACTATAGCTTCTCCTCCAGTGACATACAGTGACTGCTGCGTGGTAGACTTACTGTTTTTTTTGTTATTTTTTTGTCGTCGTTTCTCTGGACACTAAGACAAAGGAAAATTTGTTGTACTCTGTTGTTTTTAATGTTCAGATTTAAAACTTGTAATCTATGATTGTTATTGGAGTTTACTCTTATTCCACAGCCTGGTTTGATCTTGTCCAGAGCTTGACTCACAAACAAAGGCAATCCAGTTTCAGTCAAACTTTTTCACAAGTTCAGCCTATTACTCAAAACCCAGTAGTAAATCCTTATCCCACTGTGTCGTCATCCTGTTATACATTTAGCCCACCGGTAGTTATGAACAGACACGGCGCAGCCCAAGATTTCCACTGATCCACTTTTACTTAGTAAATTTCCTCTCAGAACCTTTAGCTGTTTTGGTGAAATGAATATGTGTGTGTGTGTAGGAGACAGACAGGGAAGAACTGACTTACCTATCACCGTTCTAAGAATGTTGTCACTGTTCTTGTACTGCGGTCAGGGTGCAGGTGAGCTTGTGAGTGTGAGTGTGAGTGAGAGTGCGAGTTGCTTCCTTCGATACACTTGTCTGACAGTGCAAGACAGACCAGGTTTTCTACCGTTTTTAGATTTAAAGTATATAACAGTACTGTGTCTTTTATAGTAAATGTTCACAAGACAAATTTCACAAAGTGTGTAAAAAAGCCATTTATCTTGAATTCAGGGACTGTTTATTTGTGACACAGAGGAATGATTAAATGACCTAAGATGTAAAATTTTTTGATATGATTTTCTTTCAAGCACGAAACAGCTGAACAAAAATCTGCGGTCGCCAAGTTGCACATGTCTACCAATCGCTGATACTCCTGGTTGGTATAAACTGCACACAAAGGTTACTAAAATGATGACTGCATCATCATTTTAATGGTATGAACCAAATCTCATGATGAGTTTTATATTTTTGTTCATTCAGTTTTTCTACATTTCACTTTTATAGGTAAACCACTGACTTGGTTGACAAGAAAGCTTTTATTTATTTTATTACTTTATAATATCAGCTGTGTGATTTTGTACCACAACACCTAGTAACTTTCCGATAATGCATCACAATATGAGAGGAACCACAGAATGAACTTTGTAACAACTACATTCATGCAGCGGTTCCCACACCAGGGGGCGCTTATGACAAGGAAACGCACGAGGGCTGAAAAATCCTGCTTACATCATGAGACTTCCTGCAAAATTAAGATGGCAACATTTATTCATTAAGAGCAATCATATTTAAAGTTATACATTGGCAGACCACTGCTTCAGATTCATGGTCCTCGTACTGTTTATTTTCCACCTGCAACATCATGGTAATCGAGACAAGAACGTACGTTCAGCAACCTGACAGTCAAGTATCTGTTGTCAGTTATGAAACATTTCTCATGTGCACATTCAGTTAATTAATAATTGACTTTATTGTGTGGTATAATGATAGTTAAACAGAAAAAAGTTTCTAAGAAGTGTGTTAGTTGAAAGATCCTTAAGACCTGTGTGAAGGGTGAAAAAAATCGTAAGAGGTCAGTTAACATACAGTTGCAGCCTGCAGGAATCTTACACAGCAACTTTAACACTTCATACTGACGTCAGCCCAGCCCACATGGGATACTGGTGTAAAAAACAAACAAAGAAGTAAGTGAAAAAACAAAAATGCAAGCATGGTTTAAAAAGAGGAACAGTGTAGTAGCATCATCCAGATTTACTGGATCACAATTTAGCAGATTCTCTTCAGCTTTATAGTTTTATAAAGCAGTCTAGGCTTGTTTCACACTGTGCTCAGTGGGTCCTGCCTGGGCTTGTTAATCACATCGATTACAATAAAAAGCAAATAAAAGCATCCTTGTATATGTAACAATGACGATATGACAACACAATGCATTTTGTAACAGCATCTTTGCAGCACTAGTCTTGCTGTCAAGTCTCTCCTTCCAGGACAGAAGGCAACGTGGATGTGTTTAGTTTGGAGCGCAGCCTCTGGACCAGCCAGTGACTCAGATTTCGCATTTGTCTCATTTTTCTCACTTGGAAAGCTTCTGCATTTCTGCAAGACAAACCAAAACTCGGTCTGAAGAAGAAAATAGTAATTCAAGACAGCTGATTTTGCATGCGTGTGCATACCTTTGTCAAGATCAATGACTTTGGGAGAGTTCACTTGGACTTTTTCTTTCAGCAGGTTGTTCTTGTAGTCTAAACACAGGAAAAAGTTAAGATTTTACTATAGATGAAAAGGCAAACCACAAAGCCTTTACGCTCTTTTTCTGCTGTCACAAGAGTGGGGAATTCTCCTAAACCAGGGGTCTGCAACTTGAGGTTCTGCAGCCACAAATGGCTCTTTGGATACCCCACAATGGCTTTTAACATCAGCTAAAAATGATAAAGAACCAACTAATGTTTTTAGATATAGATATTGTAACAAATGGAGGTTTTAACAGTTTCTTCTTGAAATAATTCAATTAAATTTCCACCACATCATGATACTAAAAGTACTTAGAATATTATCTTAGATTTTTATTTATTATCTACATTTCACAGAGGGAAATCTTCTTTTAGCGAAGTTTTGTCTTTCTTTATTTTAAATCTAGAAAACAAAAGTTGTGGCAAAATTCCTGTTGTAATTATTTATCAGAAATTCTAAGTTGACTTTTTTCGAAAAGTCATGTAACATTTGTGGCTCTAAGTGAGTTTTATTTTGCTGGACTGAGGGCAAAATTGGCTATTGTGAAGGTTGCATACCCCAGGCCTAAACCCTCATCAGGCATGTTTAATATCCCCAATTTATTAGTTGGAGCCATGTAAAACAATGATAATAATTTAGTTCACACACCACCAAAACACCCTTCACTGCCATTGAAATGCAGAAGGAAAATATACAGTTAACTCACCAAAACTTCTCTCCTCTTGACTGCACACTTCCAGCTCACTAACATCCATTTCATGCTCATCTGAGCTGCTGCAAGTTCTGCCGGACCTGTTGCAGTGAAACATCGCATCACGTTTGCTGAAGACTGTAATCATATGTGTGTTTGTGTGTGTTTGTGTGCATTAAATGCTCACCTCATGGACACCTGAGGATAAAATTCTGAAAGTATAAAGAAAAGAACATTTGATGAGATTATGATATTCTAGCTGAGTGTGTAAAAAAATGACAAAAAGTGCTGATTTTCTGACCTTTGGCTCGACGTTGTCTTGTGATGAGGATGATGATGAGGATGATGAATGCCAGGAGCAGGAAGGAGGTGAGGACGTAGCCCAGGGGCAGGAGGAAGTAGTGTCTCTGGTCTGGCAGGACAACGTTGATGACTTGCGGTGATTCAGCCTTCGTGGCATCTGAGTGGTAAAAAAAATCCCGACATCACCACTTTCTTCATCTTTTCTCTCACAGGAAAATCAGAGTGTCATCTTCAAGATTACATGAGCAGTGCTGAAATTACTCCAGGGCCACTGCAAGCTATTTGGCTGCCCTAAGCATGGGCTGCTTTGTGATGCCCCTCCTTTTTAAAATTGATTTCTAATAATTATACAAAATGTATGTATGCATTTTATGATGTTTGGGGTTAATTTTTGAGGGAAACGTTCCATTTTACTTTTAAAATCCATGACAGGCCTGTGTACAAAACGCTGTTAGATAAGATTTTAAGACTCAGATTTGTGAAGTGAAACTTTCTTATTAAATAAAAAAGACCCAATAAATAAATAACAGCCAGATAATGAGAACAAATTTGCCTGAATGAAAAAAATGGCCACAGTTTAGTTTAATGTTCTGAGTTGCAGATGTGGCACCAGTATAAAAAAATGACACATAAAACACACCCATAGAATAGCATTTTGTAATACTACTTGTGCTTTAACTATGCCAGCAAACATTCAATATATCAAATAAATTTTATAATACAATAAACAATAAATGAATGAAATAAACTTAAAGTCACCACAATAATAATAATAATGAAAAGAAAAAAAAGGATTGGTGCAATGTCTGAACAAATCATCTGAAAAACGTAAGTGTTTATTATCTGTTCATTATAAATATACTAATAAAGAATCGGTAGGGTATATTACTTTTCTATTATATATACAGCAACAAGGTTCACATTCTACCTTATGAGTAAAGACTTAACAGATCTTGAGTTTAAAATCACATAGTTTTGGACAGAATTGGACTAAAATTTCCTTTTTCCTTGTATCTATTTGTTTTTCGTATCAGATCATTCAGTGCTTTGTTTCTAAAGTGGTCTGAGGTGGCAGCTTTCATGTAATTCTAACACTTGCTCCCTCCTTGCTGCACACACATTTTTTATTTATTCATTTTTACAAAATGCTGAACACAAAAAGGAAGTAGCAATTAGTGTACGGGCGATATGTGTCGTTCAGCTGAAAACTGAGGAAAGAAAGCCTTCTTTCACTTAGCTTTGTAAAAAGAAGAAAAGAAAAAAAGTGCAAGTTAAGAAGCAGCTGTGGACCTCAGACTCGACATATCTGAGCCAGAATGAGATCCAGACTGGTGTCATGCTGTGATTTACTTTTCCTGGCACTAAAACACAGAAAAGCCAAGAGAGCAAGACGAGTGAAAGAAGGACAGAGCAGGGTGGAATGGAGGAGGAGGAGAGTCAGGGGAGAGGAAGAGGACGGTGAGAAGTTTCTCCAGACGCCTGCCTTAGAAAACGCACCAGAAGACCTCAACAGAACATCCCAGATGTAAAATACCGGCTTGTTAACAGTGTACAAGAAATCTGAGATTCTCTGATTCCTCTTCTAAGAAAACCATTTTCCCCGCATAACCTGACCTAGTTACACCGTTCTAAAAATGATCTCCTCCTTATTTCTTTGACCTTGCTTCCTTGTTTTTTTCCCCATATTTCTTCTTTGTCTCACCAACTCTAAAAAAAACAAAAACAAATAAACTCCTCACTCCTCACTCCATCCATCTTTCTATCTTTCTCTCTGTGTGGTCAGCTGCTGGACAGATGAAGTACACATCCTGCGCTTGTTCACAAACTAGAGAAAACACTCTTTTTCTTTGTTTGGAAAGGGGGGAAAGAATGAGGGAGAGTTAAAGGACTGTGATGGAAATAAGGCTGCGTGTGTGGAATCATCAAGGGGAGACGAGGCAGAGGGAAGATGAAGGCTGGGCAAAGGAAGCGGGAAAACTTCAGCAGAATATCAGGGTAAAGCCAAAGTCAACAGGGCAGCAGACGGCCGAAAAACAAGGTCGATAAGAAGGTAGAGGAGCGCCATGGACCATCGGAGACAACATGTGCAAACTCAGCTGGAAACAGAAGTCTAAATGTAATCACTGTGAATCCGGTGCAGCCTCACTGCATCATTACAGCTCACAGAGGGAGATTATCTGTGTGGGCAGAGCTGGATTTCAGTCAAATGACTGTATCCAAGAGATTCCACTGAAATGAGCCACTTCTTGGCACTTTTTGTTGAGTACAGCACAAGAAAAAAAAAGCCTCTCAGTGATTATCCCACATTGATCCATCTGCCATTATCGGCTTTTCCTGAACGTACCACCTGGAAAAACAGTTGCATGCACCAGATATTCTCTCACTATCAAAGAATTTGTCTTAGGTAGCTGGCAAGACGGCGTGCCAGTCCAGTCCACCCCCCCACAATGTCCAACAAACTTCTCTGTATTTTCTCTCTTTTTACCATCCACCCAGTGAAAGACCTTCAGACGCAGCAAATCAAAGCGCTGAGAAAACTTAACATAAAAATGAAATGTGTTGCGTAATTGTTGATTCTTTTGTGTTTGAGGGTCGGTGCATATGTGTGGGTGTGTGGTTTCAGAAGTCTGGCGCCAAACAAGCTGACAGTGCACGAAAGGAAACATTTCTCATGAAAGCTGGAGAAAGACGCAGGATTCTTCCTGTGCTGCTGCTCTGCTGTTTGGAGCAGTGATGCAGATACAAGGACAAAACAGGAATAAAGGAACGAACAGATGTGTGTTTTTCTCTTGATTGTACACATGATAGTTTGAATCCACTAAGTGATACAACATCCAGCCTATAACAGAAAGTGAAGATAGATTTCTAGGGCTTACCTTTGTCTTCGCTGGGCTGTGCTTTTGTCGGCTCAATTGTCCGAATCAGCGGCGGCTCAACTGTGAGCTGAAATTCCCTCCTCTCATGTAGGCCGCAGTAATGGTGGTTCAGGTGGCAGGAATACTTCCCCTGATCAGTAGGCTGCAAAAACATTAAAAATAAAGGCAGACTTAACAACACATGCTATTAGGTGGGATCAGTCTGAATGGTCGTGTTCACAGACAGATGTTTATCTGGTTTGTGTATTATCCTTATTAGTTTGGTGGTTTGTCTGCTAACATTTGGTTGAAGTCATTTAAAACAAAGTACATCTGAGGCAAATTCAAAAGGCCATCCTTGTGGACAAATCATGACATTTCTGCCAAGAATTTGGTCCTTTTTTCCGACACAGATATTACATAAAGTCAGCAGAAGTTTCCAAAAAATGACAACTGTTTCATGACAATCCATTACGACATGAGACAAACATCTAACCCAGTTGACGTTGATGAAATGTCACCACTGACAAGACTGCCAACATCCCACAAGTACTTATACTTTTTAATACCATTAAGGCGATTTTAAATGTTATTAACATTTTGAATTGACTTGAAAATAGCTTAATTTAAAACTTCAGATCAGATTAACTCAGCTCAATGGTAAAACAAAAGACAAGAGCTCTGGCCGTCAGTCAGCTCATGTGATTTCTGAGCCGAAGTGTGACCTACATTTCCTGATTTCTAAGCTTCAGCACAAACCACTGGGATTCTTCAGATTCCCTGTACTGTATCCACAAACCTTCTTCTATTTGCTGTTGTAACAAATGGTAACAACTGTTGCTTCTTTTTTTTTTCAGTGATGATTTCTCAACTTAATGCGGCTGCCAACATCAGCCTCCCAGTGGTGCCATAATGTTTAACTGGACAACAGCTACATTACTAATGAACGTAACATGTGTTCTAGGAGTACTGTACTACATACACACAGAGCCAGCACTACGCTGCTGATTTGGACCCTGAAAAACTGAGCTTGAATTATCAAGATATTTTCATTAAAAGAATTATAGTAATATTTAAGAAAAACACAAATATATCATTGAATAATTTAGATAAAAATGGTAATACACACAAAAACTGAGTGTTATGCTATTTCAATTTATGCTTGCATGCTAACCCTGACATTTTTATGGCTGACAAGCAAATTACACAAGTTTAAAACGTTCCTGCTGCTGATGTTGTACATCTCATGCACAGTTGTCACATTTGTTGTACCTCTGTTCCAAATCTAAAAACAAAAATTAGTTAAACTAATAACTTGTTTATTCTGAATGAGCCTAGTCATGTCTTCTGATGTTTTCTCTGGTTTTCAAATACAAATTCAGTTTTCTACATGTATACATCACAAAGTAAAGTGCACAGTAATATGAGACCGCTCTTCTGAGTTTAACTAACCCATTAAGGTTAAATGCCACAGCCATACTGACATATTGTGCTGTAAGCCAACCACAAATAATGTAAATGAATAGGTGGCCTTTTTCCTGTTTAAAATCAAGAACCAGTAGAATTGTCCCCAAAGTCCTGTTTGGGGCCCCATAAAGGCACCAACCTGCCCTGCATGCACGCACACACACACTCACACACATGTATAATGTTGAAAAGCTCTTCTAACCAAGCGCAGTGCCACAAACGATGTCAAAGGTAGAATAGGAGCTGTTTTCCAGGAGCAATTTTTGTTATATTGCCTAAAATCCCCTTCACACCTCGACTGCGGCCAATTAATTAAATGTTCTAACACAAAAATAAATTAATTCAGTCCCCTTTGGAGCAGACAGGGCTGAAAAAAAACTCATCCATTCATTTTAACCGCCCTGTTATAAACAATTAGATGGTGATATGTCTGTCAAACTGAACTGCCTTTTGTCCCTGCCCATGTGCCTCTTTAGTCCCTTTCACGTTGTTTGCATTCAGAAAAACATTCCACTCTTTTACCTCAGAGCTGTAGTGGACATTTACCAGCTAGTTTCCATGTCATAAGAGCGGAAATATTGCGGCATGTTTTCTCTGAATGAAGAAGAAATGTTAAGTCATTGACTTATCCGCAACTTTTCCCCATATCTGAAGGTTGCTGCAAAGTAAAAGGTCTGCAAGGAAGTAATACGTTTGAATAGACAACTGCAGGAAAAGGTCGGATGGAGTTTAATGCTCACATTCTGCATGTCTGAAAGTAAACCTGTGTTTTCGGGGGAATATCTGAAGAAAGGGGTTGGACTTTTGAATTGTGCATTTTCACAGTGAAGCTTTCTCGAGCCGTTTTTCCAGGATTTCCAACCCAATCTTTAAAGTAGTGATGACTCGTCACAGGTGTAGCTCTGGCACAGCAGCGAGGAATCTGCTGCTCAGCTGTTATGTTGGTCTCCTTTCACACACTCAGATGTACACACCTGCAGATCTGAAATGGTGAGTGAGAAGTCTCCGTCTGAAAATGCATGATTGCTGATGTTCATCTTCCTCTGCAGGAACAGAGGTCCGTAGCTACGCTGCTCTCCGGAAGCATACAGGTCCACCAGACGATCAGCGCGGTCATGGTGGACTCCAGGGGGCTGTCGATCCCAGTGGACCACCTACAGAAGAGAGATATCTTCCAATTAATGCAAATGTCCACATAAAAAAAGAGTTTATTTCAGACCAGAGTGAGGAAGCACACGAGCACCTGCTGGTCTTCCTCTTCATTGCTCCAGTCCGTCCAGACACTCCTCCTGTTGACACACGGCAGCACCACGGTCTTCCCCAGCAACACCACATACACGGCCTTCTGTCCGTCCCAGAAGCGCTGCTCTTTGCGGCCTACAAAACAGGTAGTCATTTGTGGGCCCATACTACCGCATACATCAGAGGACATTATGACAACGTACGTGATTTAGTCACATTGAGCTGCACTCTGACCGTCTCGTACAAGTGGCAGTAGAGATGGTGGAGGTTACAAGAGTACAGGCCTCGGTCATTCATCGTCACATCTGTCGTCACATGTGGAAACAAAGAAAACGCAAGCATTTATGTTGGATGAAGTCACAATCGTCTCTGTGACTGAAACAGCTGCTATGTAACAAATAAACCTCATGTTGTTTATATGATCTATACTTCACATTCATTTCCAATCCCAATCAAATTATTTTCAGTGGTTCCCAAACTTTTTCTGTTGGGCCCCCATTTCATCGACAGCAGTCAAGTCAAGCACACAACCAAATGCACACGAAGCGTACACAGACACATTGGAAGAAACGTGCCATGAAGTAGTCTCTAGTTTATCGACTGATACTTGGTTAACTTTTATTGAAAACTATGTCAGAGTCAAAGGGAATTCTCTTTTCCTGTTATAGTGTTTTAAACCTGGAAACTGAGTAAAGCTTCAGTAAAACGTCTCTCCCGTGACACCTGAGTAGTTTATTTCTAAAGTAATCAACGTCTTTTCTATGGTTGAAAAATCCCAAAGTGAGACATACAGCCCACAGTGGTCTCTCTTTATTACCCACCATTGACCAGAACCATTACCTGATCAAGCTCAGGGACAGATATGCCTCGTGATAAATTATTATTTTTATATATTATCTCTTTTTTGGCAGTTGAGATCACCCCCCGACATATGTCTGGGGCCCCTTTAGGGGTCCCGCCCCCCACTTTGGGAAACACTGGTTTATGTCATTATGGGGTCAGTTTAATGTGAAGCTGCTGGATGATGCTTTTTCCTTTGATTCTGTGCAGTGTGTGGCATTCAGTGTGACCTTTGATGACCAGTGAGAAGTTCCCATCTTTGAACGCTGTTGGGTTGAGGCCGACCCTGTCCATGTTGTAGGAGTTGTAGATCCTCTGGTCTCCTGCCGAGAACATGTCCACCACGCGCTCCATGGCGTAGTCCGGATAGTCCCGGTACATGTCCCAGTGGACCACCCTCTGTCTGTCCCGCACCGTGTCCCGGGTCCACACCATGCGGCCGCTCACACACTGCAGCACCATCTTGGAGCCGGCGGGGGCACTCATGTTATAACCTGCCACCACCACACTGCTGCTGCTGTCAGACTGGCAGGACACTGAAGGACAAACAGAGCTTTCAGCACTCACAGACACTCAGGATGAAGGTACAGATGTGAATCCCAGCTGCATTCACATACCTGCAGCGAAGAACAAGGCCATGGACACTGAAATAGAAACAGTAGTGAATGTGTTAATCACTGACACAAAATAAAGAAAACCCCAGCATAATGTGTGTGTGTTAAAAATGTAACTCCTCCTGCTGGATGGATTTTTCTTTTTTTAATTCAGATACTGGTCTGGAATGAAATGGGGTCACGGTAAGAGCAAAAGAGATCACGAACAAAATAACTGTCTGCAGCTGTGGGGGGAAAGTAAACATAAAGATGTGTAACTGGATGATATTAAAAGTCATGGACCTTCTGGGGCTACTGTACAGTTAAGCTGTTATTGTCTTGACTGGATACACCATGATTCACGGTTTGTCATCTAACAAAAGCGGTGTGCAGCATGTATTGTGGAGTAAAACTGGGGTGGTGGATAAGACAAGTGCTGAGGATGTCAGATTTTATTCTAAGCTTGAGATGGTGCATTCAATATTTTCTCTCCTGATGTGTAAAAATGATCCTGCTTTTAAATGACTAATTCTTGCATTAAATCCAGATCATGATAATGAAAATAAGTAAACACGGTTGTTAGCTAATTTCAGCATATGTGTGAGCAAAAGAATGTGACAGATTTTTAACTAAGTTTTTGTCATGGATTTTTCTATAAACACTTACAAAAGTAAAACAGCCTACTTACTGTTGACCTGGAGGAGAGTCTGTAGAGTCACATCCAACCTCATTTTGTTCCTCCTCATGACAGACTCTGATATATATTACAGCTCTACGTTGAAAAATAAGAAAATACGTCCTATTTCAGCTCCAGAGCAGCAGAAACTGTTTTATTCAAGTTTTCAAGAGTTACATCGCGCAGAGCCCCGACTCAGAACCAAAACAGGACCAAACGGAACGGATCCCAGGCGGGGGAAAAGTGAAACCCGACACCACCCGGTACCCCTCCTCTGAAATGATGTATTACTGTACAACACCTCTGGGAACATTTGCTTTCATAAACTGGAAATGATTTTTCTTTCTCTTAATTCTGTCACTTCATCATACTTACATGATGTCTTGACTTTCACTAAACTAGCGGGTTTCTGGAAAAATATGGAACGGAGCAGAAAAAAGTGGGGGTAGCTACATTACATTTCCTTATTTTTTGTTCCATCTAGTTCATTGAGAATCTTCAGGTGTGTTTATCATCTCTACTTTCGTTTGCTCCCTGTGGCAACGGTTGCAACAACATCAGACCCTGATTGATCCATTAAATATAGACATGTCCTTTTCAGAAGCTAAGTCTGCTTTCAACGACTGTTGTAGTCATTAATTAATTACTCAGCCAGCGGGTTAATTATATGACTGCTATGTTGTTGTCAGCATGATGACTCAAAAACAGCATTAACTAATAAGAGGGCATGGGATAACTTTTTAATGCTGGTCTGGATCAGGATTCTTTGGCATGCTGCCTCATGTTCTAGGTGCTAGATAGATATGTGGAAGAATTCTTTGCTCCTTTGTTGAAACAAGGATCGTAATGATACTGAACTTTACTCACTGCAGACTGGTTAAAATCACTCTATAATATCTTTTAAAAAATGTGATTATTTTTTCAAGATAGACATGTGTTTGAAACTTTTATCTGTGCTGCTCACAGCTCTGAGTCTAATATGTGAATGATCTGGGTTTTTTTCTGAATCAGTAAATACATTTTGTTTGGCCTTGACTTTTGTTAGGCCTATTTCTTCCCATGTTTTACTTTAAGTGCTATTGATGACACAGTAAAATAAAATTCAAACACAAAATTTCTTAATTATATATATACTTCATCAAACATAACTTCTTCAATGATTTTATACTTCACTTTATTTGCCACACTGCAGTAACTATATTTTGTCTCGCAGTCCTGCAATAAGGGAAGCGCAGATTTACTGATTCCCACTGAGCTTTTAAACTCAACGGCGACCCCCAGTGGCTGAACTAATCAACAACATGCAGAAGTAGGAATGTTTAATACATAGGTTTTAGTACCTTTTTTGTTCGTGTCCTTCCTGCCATACAGAACATTTAAAAAGACGTGTAAGCATTACAAAAACAGTAAGAAAAACTAAGACTGATTTACGGATTGAACACTATCACTTACGAACCGTTTTACCAATCCATCTATTAATGAAATAACTAACATTATCCAATGTTTTAAATTGTAATAAGGAATATCATTATTAACACTAATGTAAGCCTTTCTGGTATCACGTTATTGTGTATCAGTACAACGTTTCCATGTTATCAACAATGAGCAAAGCGGAACCTTTGTTTGTAATTCGCTGACAACCGTTTGGTTTTGATGTTACACCCAGTCACTTCCTCTGAAACAAGCGAACTCATTCAAGGGTTTGTGGCTGAAGGTAAATGACTCTCTATAGTTCAATTTATTCATAGAACGCCGTAAAGTTGTTCGTGTTATTTATTTTAAACCTTATTGAACTACTTTTATATCGATATTACGCCTAACCAAATATTTGCAATGAGTTATTTCTTAACTAGCTGTGCTAGTTCGCTAGCACGCCTGCTCGGTGTGGCAGCTAACTATGCTAACTAATCAAGCGGATGCAGGAGCAAATCAAAACTCGACTTTTACTGTTCATAATGACTGTAAGATGTTGTTGTAATCCAGAGGTCCCACATAAACCGATCCTTTCAGTTTACAGGTCCTGTATTTACCGATAAAAGATGTTTCTGACCAGATCGGAGTATGACAGGTAGGAAAAGCACAAACTGCTTTGTCATTTATTGCGCTTATGTGGATCCGAAAAAAAACTAACGATGAGTTTTAATTTTCTACACAAATACTTGCGTAGTTGTACGATAATTGGACCCCACAGATGGTTATTTTCATCTATTCCCTTTTGCAATTTAGTTCTGTCAGGTAGCTAACATTAAAAAATCTTGTGCAGGAGTGGAAAAAAAGTTACTTTGCTTTCACTTTCGTTATCCTTTTTTTTCCTCTCCTCACTAAATTAAACCTTAAATCTAGCTTTAAGGTATAGTTCCAAGTTGATGATTTATAAATGTCTTTGTAAGAAAAAGTTGCTTTAATTATCATTGAATATTATGTTAGTGGTTATGTTACATTAAAAATTTGTGCTCAGTATTAGCAATAAACAACATCATCTTGTTTTCCAGAGGTGTGAACACATTCTCTCCAGAAGGAAGATTGTTCCAGGTTGAATATGCCATTGAGGCAATAAAAGTGAGTATAATTCTAAGTCTCTAACCATTTCTGGTGATGGGAAAGTTTCTGTTTATTCTTATCGCTTTGCCATCTCAGTTGGGCTCCACAGCCATTGGTATCCAGACATCAGAAGGAGTGTGCCTGGCTGTGGAGAAGAGGATCACCTCCCCGCTGATGGAGCCCAACAGCATCGAGAAGATTGTGGAGATCGACAGTCACATCGGTCAGTGGAAACACTGGCAAAGCAATCTAGAGCAAACTTTGTTTACTAAAATCCAAAATCTTCTGAGTCATGATTCACATAACATGTTGAGTGCATAATGCAATTTTATTTGTTTTTGCAGTTATAATCAGTTGAACATCTGTAACATAGTACCTGCATTGCAAGGTTTCTTTCTTTTTTGAAGTCCAGAAAATTTTACAACACATTAAAATTAGGTTATATATATATTTTTAACTTTATTTTTTAAAAAAGCAGCTTGATTTTGCATGCAGTAAATTCTTTCATATTCTAGTGGACATCACAATTTATATTAGTTTCTAAAATGATAAAAGCTGCCAAAAGAGCTTATGGAGCCCTGAAACAAGTGGTTTATACTTCAACGTTACTGTAAAGTAGTAAGAATAAATCAATGACAGCAAAATATAAACAGTATTAATGAGATTCATTTTTATTACTGTTGTTAATGCTTCATGTGTTGAGTTGTTTGTGAACTCTGGTACTTTTAAAATAAATCGGGCTGTGTGGTGCACAATGTGATATTTTGGGACAAAATTTAGGAGATGACGTGCATTTCTAAAAAACTAAAAACCATACTTTCAAACAGTAATAGTAAAAACAAACTCACCATGCCATTTACATTGCATGACATAATATAAATTACATAGTTATTACCTGGTTTCAGTATTAACTAAAAGTTGCTGATTTTCTGTTTTTCCTTTCAGGTTGTGCCATGAGCGGCTTGATAGCTGATGCTAAAACTCTAATTGACAAAGCAAGAGTGGAAACACAGGTATGATTTCTGAGCTTAGTGTAATGTGTGCTGAGTGTGTGGGGTATAAGCTCGTAATGTCTTCATTTTTCTTTGCAGAACCACTGGTTCACTTACAATGAGACCATGACAGTGGAGAGTGTGACTCAGGCTGTGTCCAACCTGGCGCTGCAGTTTGGAGAGGAGGATGCAGACCCCGGTGCCATGGTTTGTTTCCTGGCTAATTTCCATACTTTATAGAGGCAGATTATTTTGCTGGTGATGATTAAACAAGTACAAGCTGTATTTAATGGCCTCTGCTCTTTTTTTTGTCTTCCCTCTGCACTATACACAGAGTCGACCCTTTGGTGTAGCGCTACTGTTTGGGGGAGTCGATGAAAAAGGACCCCAGCTGTATGTATAGATAAGGGTGTCACATTTGAATTCTTAAAGAGTGATCATCTGTTACACAAAGACTCAACATGTTGCCATGTCCTCCAGCTACCACATGGACCCGTCAGGAACCTTTGTGCAGTGTGATGCTCGGGCCATCGGCTCTGCGTCAGAAGGGGCACAGAGCTCTCTGCAAGAGGTCTACCACAAGGTACAGACACATACATCAGATATATGAATAGTCATTATTACAGAACCTTTTTTTATTATTATTTATTAAATACTCAACTCTTCTCATTTCCTGGAAATATCATTTGACTGTAATAAAATGACAGAAATCATTTCAAGTATTTATCTAAAAGAGTTATTGTTGACCGTGATCTAAGTTATGTAATGAGGTACTGTAACAATTCACTCATGGGTTGCGGCTATTTTGCTGATATCTGTGAATAAAAGTGAAGTGATAAACTTTTTCTTGTTTTTTTGTGGAAACCGATTTGCAGGGAACACGATCATGGCTTAAGTTAGCTTGATAAAAATGTTGGAGTTTTGTCATCAATATTATTGTTATTTATTTAAAGAAGAGACATGCATACCACAAGATCTGATGGCTCCATTTCTTTGTATCCGACAGTCAATGACATTAAAAGACGCCATCAAGTCGTCTCTCACCATCCTGAAGCAGGTGATGGAGGAGAAGCTCAATGCCACCAACATTGAGGTTTGTTCCTTTTTTTAGTATTTGCTAGGGAAACTGTGAGGCGTCTGTTCATGTTGAAAGCAAGAGTGCAAACAGGATTGAATTATTTCAAGTAACTGTTGTTTTTACTCACCAGTGGGTGAAGAGAGGAAAAAAGCAGTTCTCTCTTTGCACAAGGATTCAAATTCTTGTTTTGATGCAGTTTTTTGTGTCTTATGTAGCTGGCAACAGTAGAGCCTGGCAAAACCTTCCACATGTACTCCAAAGAGGAACTGGAGGATGTAATCAAGGACATCTAGAGCTGCGGAAAAAAGACTTTCTGGGCTGAAGAGGACAGGACATGAGTGTACCTAGGCCTAATGTCACAACAACCACAATTTTCCAACAAACCTGCTGCAATCAGATTTTCTTTGGAGGTTTCTATTTCCAATGTGGTAATTTTCCTCTTGTTTCTCAGTGTCTGTGCTTCTCTGTACAGGAGTGTCACCAGCACTTAGAACTGAGTGGCAGGAGAAAAG
>JAVQJG010063338.1:0-13031 GCA_036024015.1 Craterocephalus amniculus | reverse complement strand
TACGTCACGTTCTCTGAAACTTTTTTCCAAATAAGTGAAATTGCTGGACCGGCACCGCAGCTATTCAAGTGATAAGTTAGCACTGGTAATGGTTCTTGCAATGAATATGTCATGGCTCACACAGCATTGAATATTTATAACATATTTGTGGTGGAAAATAAGTATTTTTAATGTTTCAAACTCCTTAATGTTCCTTTAACTATTTCAAGCATGCAAAGCTCAATCCGACAATGATCTCACACTCAAAGCACACAATGCTCTTCTCAGAGGCTGAATCCTGCCCTTACAATTTTTTTTAGGTCTTTTTTTACAAACTGTCACAAGCAATTCATTTGGCTATAGCTTGTACATATTGATCTGTGTGGCTTAGGCTTTGTAATCTCCTCAGTCAGCCCAATAACAAGCCAGCGCGGGACAAATACACACTCTTCAGACTGAAATCAAATCCATGTTTCCTGGAATATACTTATTTGCTCATGTCTGTGTCGTAACGTTTGTTTATGAATGAATTACATCAAGTTATTATGTTTGTTCTTAATTTAAATAAAACAAGAAACGCATGCGTTATGTTTGGACTGCACTGATAGATTTTTTTGCTCTCAAGGTTTTTTTTTAAAATTCAATTAAATTTCTCACAAAAAATCTTTACCTTAATTATCATTTGAGGATGAAAACGACTAATTACAAGCGTATTAACCCCTGTGTTTGAAAAAGCTTTCATCCTCTTTCTGTGTGTATTTTATCTGCTCTTTATGGCTTTTACCTTCTCAGATCACCATTGTTGGAAGGTCATCCGCCCCTATGTTATAGCCGGCCTGCCCCCCCCTTGCTTGTCTTATCTAAATCCTCCAAACCCCCTCGGCTCAACATCATCAGACAGGTTTGCGACAGTCAGAGACTTTCCTGTATTTTAGCTTTCCATTTTTTGTGGTATGATTTATATTCATATAAGGTACTATGCAAATACTTGATGCACTTTGCATATTTAGGATCTTTTCCATCATGGAATATCATCAGGGAGGCAGCTGCCTGCTCCCGATTTCATCCTGCATTGCATGGTAATGACCACAAATGCTCAGCCAGAGTAAACACAAAATATGTTGGGAGATAAGAAGAACAAGGGATTAAAAAAAAAAAAAAAAGAAGAACAAGGGATCCTGCAACAAATGGTATGCTACATCTTAGGATTTGATGTTAATTTATTATAAGCAGTGATTCATCCAGTTATTTCTGAAGTGCATCCTCACTGCATTTTTTAGTGATTAAACGTATCATTTCTACCAAAAGGCTACGTATGACTCCAGTATTTCTAAAATACATCCATTCGATGTATTTTAGAAATACTGTTGCATGCTTAGCATAAAAAGCAGACGTGTCACATATCACAGCTGGTGATAATGTTTACAGTGCAAAAATTAAAAAGTTGTGTCACAAATGCCATTATGACTGTCAGATTAGATTAAGGCCCTTTGTTTTTTGAGCCTGTCAGCGGCTACTCCCAGGTTTTGGCACCTTCACCAGCTTGCCACTCTCAGAAAAAGAGACTGAATTAAAACATTGTGAAGGGAAATGTCGACAGATTCGACTCATAAAGAAGAAAATCAGCTGCAGCTTTCTTACTCTTAATTGAGATGAAGATTGCAGATGGAAAACCAAGTGTCCATGTAAATTCTTGCTTATTTTTCCAAACTGTTTTTACTTGCTTCCTTGGCATTTCATATGGGCTCAAATGTATTTCAGGATTCTGTTTATTTTTTGGTCTGCATACTAAATTATGATTAATAAGGTAAAGGAAGCAGCCAGGCACTTGGTCACTTTGTTGTGCGTGTAGCAGGGTGTGCTTCAATGGCTTGCTCTTGAAATTGTGAGGATGTTTGAGTAATCTCAGAGTAATCTCCGGTCTAGAGGTAAAGTTCTCCTGTCGAGAAGAACGCTGTGGAAGCAGGGTGGCTCGCCACGCTTCTTGCTGTGGGGCGATAACCTTTTCTCACTTCCCTTTTATTCCACCAAATCCCTTCTTTTGGCATCTCATGAAACGCCACTCGTCCATGTGTGTCTGCAAGTCAAACAGTCAAATGAGCATAGAGATGAAAGCCATTTCATGTAGTTGTGCTTGGATGTGAGTCAGTGTGTCTGTGGTGCAGGGTTTAAATTTGAGAGTGCAACAAAAAAAAAAGAGAGAAAGCACTCAACCTCCCTTCAGTCCCACAAAATCCAGTGACAATCCCCTCTTTTGCTTTTTAAATCAGGTTTTAGAAAAACCCTCCACTGCCCCGTCCATCCATGCATCCTCTTAAAACTTCAGATTTCAGTGATTTCACTGGTGTACAGAATTGGTATTACTCCCACTATCAGTTGCTTGGAACATATAGCTACTTCACACTAGCATGATACTATTAACATATTTATAGTGCACACATTTTATTTCTCCTTTAAAAACTGAACCAGCAGTATTTTTGTTTTGTTTTTTTTGTGGTTTCTCTCTGTTGTTGTCACATCAGCTACAATATAATGCATGACCATCCAGCTTTGTTTTCCATTGTAGTTAAATTCAACAGCGTGGAAAGCAACCACAGTCCCTTTTTGCAAAGGAAAACATCTGTTAAATGGTCACATCTCACTCTTAGAGCCATTGCTGATCCAGGCCTTACCTGGTGTGTGCTTGAGTGTGTGTTTCTGTGCCATGTGTGCGTTTGGTGGTGCGGAAACCCTGGCTAACCTCTTCTGTGCTTCCCAATGTCCTGTCTCTGAAGAGCAATGGCCATTAAGCAGCTGTTCATTCCTGCAGCCGCAGAAAAAATGTGAGAGCTGCGAGAATGCAAATGAGTCTCTGTATGCGCCAAAACTCCTCCTGGGGGACGAACGGTTAGGTCAGAGAGACACACAGGAGCTCATACAGCACAGAACATGCACTAGCACATGCCTCTACACCTTCAAAGTTGCACAAATGCACTCGGATGCAGCTAGGTTAGCCTCCCTATTATATAGTGCAAGATGTCTCCTGAGTATCAGACGATCTTGATGTAACTACATTTCTCCTGGAATCGGAGAGCAAAGGCTTTAAAGTCCAATGCATGTGATTAAAGCGTCTCCTTCTATTGTAACCACCTGGTTAAAGATACAAGATCTTGTTTGGGTAACAGTTTGTGTATTGCTTCTCTCTCACTGTAATTGTTTGGTACATAGGCTAATATCGTGTATTGTTTCTAAAAAGTCTCATGCTGTGCATCAAAAAAGGAGAATTGTCTCAGGATACCTCCTGTTCTTAAAGCACTGCAGAAATACCTTCTATTTATGCCACAGCAGACTCAGCCTGTGGGTAACCACTATAAATGATTTCATATCCTGTGGATGAAAGAAAACTCAGATTTCTGTATATGTGTGTGTGCATCTTTGGCTTTTGTATATGCTGGTGCATGTGCATGCACTCCTTGTGCTCCCTGCCTAATAAGAGCTTAACCTTATTAATCACATTAGTGTGCAGAGGGTGGCGCTGGCAACACTCACACATGCTTTCGCAGACGCACACACTCAGACATGCACACATGAGCAGAGGCATGTCAGTCTGTCATTAGTTAATAGCTCATTAGCACAAGGTGATTAATTACTCTGGCAGGGTGTGGGGATGACAAGGATGGGGTGGGGGGGTGAAGGAGGCAGAAAAGGACCATGGACACGGCTCCCACATTTGGGGAAAGAGAGCGGGAGTCAGGGAGGGAGAGTTGGTGTAAAAACGGTAACCTCCTCTCCCTTCCCTTTGGAAGGTTGCGCCGCTATTGATTTCCAGAGAGTGCGCTGAAAGGATCGCTCGTGCAAGTGCACGGACACAGGCCTGTGCAGTAACTCAGGCGTGCGCACGGACGCAGGCGTGTGCACGGACGGTCCGCCTTCTCCTGGAGGTGTTTTGCTGCTCTGTGTTTTTTCCTGCGTCTCATGGGGATCAGCTGTAAAGGTTAACTAGTCTTTTCTTAAGCTTTCAGCCTCATGACAAATGACCATGTTCAACCCATGGGGCACCTTACAGCACACCTTCTCTCCCCCTCCTGCTACCCCCCCCCCGTTCACCTGCTAGCCCTCTGCTTCAGTTGTGGAGGCAGGTAGAGGAAGGAGAACCAGGGGAATGTAGGTGGATGGAAAAAACGGGCCAGGTATAAAAAAGAAGTGTCGCTTTGGGGAGAAAGAAATTGTGAGTTGAAGAGACAGCAAAAGAATTGGAAAATATATGAAATCTAATGTTTGGATTGTAAAAGATTGCATTGATTGGCAGCTTGTAATTCAAACTGCCTACTTTGAGCTTTAGAAACCAGACATTAACCTTCGAGCGCATTCAGAGAACAGATCTAAATCTGCATAAAGGGCCCGTGCAGAAGTTCTACATGAACTCGGGCCATTGCATGATGCTTTCTCATCTTGCCTATGTGACCTTTCTTTATGCGCTCCCTTTCATCGTTCCTCTTAACACATTCTTCTGCTTCTCTTTGCATGCTTTCCATGCAGCCTCATGTCCTCCACACTGAATTACTGCAGCTTGAATGGACTCCAGTGAATCAAACACAGTGGGAGCTTCAGCGTTGCCCTCATACACCCAACATATATATAGTTATACAGACATGCCAGCTATAATGACGCTGAATGGCATTGATAAATAACCTGCATGGGAGAATGTATCCATGTGTTCCCGTGTACATGTGAAGGAGCTCATGCAAGTGTGTGTGTGTGTGTGTGTGTGTGTGGGTGTGTGTGTGTGTGTGTGTGTGTGCCTGATGGAGTATCACAAGGTGTTGTCAAGAAAGCAATTTGTTCCTGCCTTGGATGGGTCTTTTATCATGACAAATTGACACAAGGCTCATCTAGAAATCCAGCGGCTTGGTCCGATTTCAACCCGGGCTTCGCTCCCTCCCCTTCTTTCCTGCTGTTAAATCACCTCCCAACACCTTTCCATGCAAATGTGCGTACTGAAGGGGAATACCTGCCCAGGTGTGTACCACTTTCAGCTCCTGCATGCCTGTACCAGCTGCATATGTGCGCTGTTTTAGAGTAATTGTGTGACTTACCGGGGATGACAGATGGGCTCCGAGAATGTCAAGTAAAAAATACAGAATGAGGCTGACAGCAAGGCAGCTCAGGGGTCATCCTTTAAAGCTCCTGCCCCCCCCCTCTTCTCCTCATTTTTACACAAACATGCACATGCATCTTCTTCAGGGCTGGAGTTTCAAAGATGTTTTCTGATTGCAAAGATTGCCGTCCACGTCAGCTGTTGTGGAGCAAAGCAACTTTTCTCAGACTACTTTATCATAAAGGAGCTTAAATCTCATCCAGCTCAGTGAAACTGAGGCAGAACTGTGATTAACGTCTGCATACTGTCTGATTAAGTGATTTAAGTGATGTGTCTGGGATGTAGTGAATGTTGATTAATGTGTTCAGTAAGGTGGGGTTCTGCAAATATTAATGTAGCATGATGAGGTGGATGACCTCAGTCTTTGGGCTGCATTGTGGCAAGATGTCTGCCCTCTGCTGGGCAGTGTGAGGACCTTCACTCACCTGGTAACCCACCTAAAGCCAGTGGCTGGATGTAAGAGGCAGAGACTGAGAGTTTGCAGGGTTTTTAAGCTTTTATCTAACAAAAATAACCCTTGTTTCTCACCCGACCAGGTCGTTTCTGAAAGAAAATGCTGAAAAAAGATATATTTTTGAATCATTTTATTCTCTGAGTACTATGAGGATGATGTTTGATTGCAGGAAGAAATCTTCAAACATTTGAAGTTATTTTTTGCCCGGTCTGACATGGCTCTGCTCTTGTTCGGGAAGCGATCACAGATGTAAGATCGGACATATTAGCGGCTTCATCGCTGCAGTGTCCTCTGCCCTCCCTCCCTCTCACTATGCATTTCTGCTTGGCTGCCTTGTCTTTTCTCCTTTTAACCTTAACCTTGTCTCCTATCTCCCCCTTCCCACTTTATTTTGCTCCAACCATCTTCCTCCTCTGCTCCCCCGCTCCCCAGTTTTCTTGTATTGGCTATTTATCATTTAATCCATTCCCCCTCTGCCTTTGATGTGGATGCTTTGTCACATTTCCATGATTCTGTCACTCTTTCCCTCTCTAACGCTTGTGAGCTCCATCGTGTGTTCCCGCCCTCGTTGCCACCTCCTCCTCCTCCTTTCCAGCACTGCGCTCTCCTTCTTCCACCGTCTCACCCCTACCCTCTTTTTTTTTCTTCTCTCTCCTCTGGCTCATTCGTTAGCTCCCGCCGTCATCCTTCCTCTCCATCCTGGTGGTGCGACGCTGCTGGGTGGGAGAGGAGAGAGAGCGGGTGTGTGTGCGTGTGTTGAGTCTGCTCTCAGTCTCAGCTGTGGGCAGATGGAGGATGGAGCCTCAGCCACATCTCTCCTTGTCTTCTATTCCGCCTGCCACAGGCTGAAATGCGCTCTCAGTGTTCTCTCATCCATCAGTTCCCTTGTGCCTGAGCTGGCCCTGATTTCTGACACACCGAGCAACAAAGAGGACTGAGGACTGGAAACAGGAGGGAAAAGGAGCACCGGGCACTGCGCTCATCTTTTTTTTTTTATTCCCCTCCTCCTGGTGCTTAGGTGTGTGCCGTTGATCTCTGCAGTGCAACAGCCACACATGTGCTTGCGTGCCGATCCACACTGAGCGCGCGCTTCTCTCCTCCGGCACTCAGCGAGCGGATTGCGCCTCACAGAGCTCACTGAAAACAGACAGACAGTGGAGAAGAGAGGCAAACAAGAGTGAAGAGGCACGACAGCCGAGGGAGAGAAGAAGCCACAAAGAGGACTTTGACAATAAAAGGAGGAAGAACAGGGCACAAAAGATTGAGAGTCAAGAAAAGAGGACTCTTACGGGAGCAGAAAGGAGTGGAGCTTGGAGGAGAGGAGATAAGGGCAGAGGGTTCCTCACAATGAGCGACAAGTACGGAGCGATGCATCACGCAGGCAACACGGGGAGAACCAAGACCCTCTCGCATGAGACAGGTAAGCCCGGCGGACCGGCAGACAGCGTCTCTGGATCAGCGGATCTGGATCACGGTTCGGATCAGCGGATCCGAACCGTGCTGGAGCCGGATGAAGCCAACCCTCTCTGCAGTGCATGGACACATTCAGACCTTGAATTATTTCTCTCTCTCTTTTTTTTTTAACTAATAAATGTTGCATTTGAGTGGCTGGCTGTAATGTGGGTTACATGCGCATATGGTGGCGTGTGTGCGCGCGTGTGTGCGTGCATCGTGGAAGCAGTGGTGGTGATCAAACGGCATACATCTGAATAGAACGCAGCTTTGATGTACCCTTGAAGTTATGATTGCCATCCTTGAATGCCAGTGTGTGCTACTCAGATGTAAATCTGAAAATCTATATGTGCGCGTTATTTTATTTTATTTTTTTTATTGGTTATTGATTTCAGGTTTGCACAGATGTGAGCGCGTCTTTGTGTGTCAGCTCTCTGGTGACCACGTTCCGATTGACGATTGGGGTGATTGACAGGAAGGAGGAATGGAACGGGACACGCTTTGCCCCGCTTCCACGTCAATACACCGTTTATTCGTGTTCGTGTTCCTCGATATTTACAAGGTTATTTCTGGGTATTTGACTTTCTAATTCAATGTTGATTATTTGATTGGATATTTAGATGAGATGTGGATTTCACTTGGAAATTAGCACGCTCTGATGTGCAACTTATGTGGAAACAGCAGGACTCTTATTTAGCTTGTCTGGCTTGTTTTACAGAACCGTCTGACCTCTGAGGAAAAGGTTGAGTGTGCATGTGGTGTATCTCTGCGTCTGCACCCATGTGTGTGTTTGTGTTTGTGCGTAAGTCATGTAATACTTGTTTGATTGCTTTGTGGGTGTGAGGAGATTGCTAGCGCTCGACAGGCTAATCAAACAGTTCCCACAACGTGGCACACACCCCTCTCTGCAGCACTGACACATCTGCGTCCTCTTTGAACAAACGCTCGGATTTTATAAGCTAGACAAGTAAAATGTGTGCGTATTTTTTTAAGAGAAAGACAACATTGTCTAAGGAAATACGGGTATTTGACAAGCTTAAACACAAATTCCCCAAACCACCCACATGCACACAAAAGCAGCCACCAACGCACACACATCTGTTACAGGGATCGGGCCCGGCGGTGGATAAATGTGCCTTTCTGATTGCTGCCACAGACAGGACGTGATTGGCATGGCAGACCGGGGAATTATCCATGGTTTCCATGGTGACTAATTAGAAGGGTCCTGACTGGTGGGCTTATGAAGACAGATGACAGATCAGTGGTTCACTTCCTGCTTTACAAATCGGGTGGTCCCATTGGCTAGCTGGACCCCCTGCCATCTGAGACAGGCAGGCTCTCTGCGGGCGACTTCGCGCATTTTCAGCTGTCACCAAATATGTGGAAAATTGAACATTATCCTGAACCAGCAGACAGATTTGAATCTGAAGTTTTAATTTGTTTTCAGGAAAAGCCAGCACATCTGACTGCGGATTTACAGCAAGTTGTTCTTTTACTTTACCAGACTGATGGACGTCTAATATTCCCCCCCTGCTCGGCAAAACACACCCATTCAGAAGACACACCTTTTGTGTGAGAGAAAAGTAAAGCGATGCTCACACTCGCCCATGCCGGTTGTGTATCTGCAGGGCATGTGAGAGAGAAAAAGGTGTGATTGAGTCCATCTGTGGCAGAGAAAGACAGACAGGGAGAGCTCCATCTGTGGACACCTGCCCTTCCTCCAGGCTACCGTCCCTCTTCCTCCAAACTGCCAACAAGATCTGTGGTTGCATAGGTGCAAGTGCGTCTGCGTGTTTGTTCAGAAATCCGGCCGTGGTCTGTGTGTTTCTCAATGTTATTGTGAAGAATTTCACACCGCGTCTTGCTGATCTGAAGCTCATTTCCATAACCCAAATACACAAAAGATGAAAGTGAAATACATACAAATGTTCTCATTGTACTTTGTCATATATGTAATCAGAGTGTCTGAACTTCTTGGTGGTTTCAGTGCAGTTTTTTAGTCTCATTGCAAGAAAAACAGGTGGAATTAGGTGGATTTGCTTTTTTTTTTTGTGGATGTTGCAGGTTTACTTACTGGTGTGACTTACTGGTGTGAGTAATAATATCATTTTCCACACCTGTGTTTTTCTTGCTGTAACTAATCCAATATAAGACACAAAATGCTGTGTATTTTTTAGTTTTTAAAGAAGAAACAATAAATAGCCCAAGGGTGCACACAAAGGATTTCTTCATCTTCATTTTTTTTCCATTATTTAACGTTTTGCCCATAAAGCACCAGAAATAATTGATGCTCATGGATACAAGCAATCCCATGTGCCACGCAGTGCTGGCTATCTCATAGCATGCAGCGTAAGGGCAGCTTGTGATAACAGGTAGAAGAAGAGTGAGCCCACAGCTGTCTTGACTCCGTCTCTGCCTTTCTCTCAGTCAGGCACCAGCTCCACCTAATGGCCTCTGCAAGTACTGAGGCAGCCACACACTCCAATCCAACGTTAGCCTGACATGCGAGCACAGGCTTTGATTTAAATGACTCGAGCCGAGCGTGATTTCATTTCACCAAGAGGAGCGAGGTAGTTAAAAAGCAGCTGAGATAATGACCCTGTTTGGTTTTGTTTTCTCCTTTGGTTGGGCGCTGCTTACCGGAGCACAACGTCTCCATCCATGCGGGGAGCAGGAGAGGACACAAAAGGAGAGGTGTATTGGAAAAGGCACAGAGAGGGAGAGAGAAAAAATAGAAAAAGCGATTGAAGAAGACGTGCATGTCACGGCTAAACAAATAAGCATGTGTGGGAACAGATAGTAATAAAGTTCTCTGTTACAAGACTAGTGCCTTGTACACACATACGCACACACACACATACGCACAGCTTGATTATGCAGAGTATTGGGCCGTGAGTCATTAAGACTTTGCCTCAGTGAAGCTGACTCAAAAGTGAGCAACGACAGTCATCTACAAAGACCGGTCACTATCAGTCATCTCTCTCTCCCCTCCCTGCTTTTACTCCGTCCATCTGTCTCCGTCTGCCTCGCTCCATCTCTGTCTTTGCTTCCACTTATTTCTGACTCCGACAGCCCCGACGATTCTCTCCTACTTTCTCCATCCTGTTCCAGGCCTCTTTGCGCTCCCATCCTGCCTTAGGAAAATGAGTTTTTCTCTGCTTTTAGATTTCCCATTCTGCCTTCTATAAGCCAAAATGTGCATACAAGTACGTGTGTGTTGATGTGCGAGGGCGATGTGTCCTCAATCACAGTGAAAGCATTTGTTTCCCTCAGCCAGAGGAGATAGATAATGTATTTCACTCTTTTTCTTCACATCGGCCTTTTTCCTCTTTCTCTCTCTTTTCCCTTCCACCACGCGGTTTGTCCTCCCCACTCAAGGTCGGTTGGAAGATTGCTTTCAGCCCCCTGTGTCCTCCCCAACGCGGCCTGTTTTATTGCACAAATGGCCGTCAAGGCCTGGTGTGCAATTCGTTTGTGCATGTTTGAAAGCGCGCAACACGGGGGTTGTGTTTTGTACAGTTCAATCTGTGCTGTCTCTCATCAGGTAAGCACTTATGGGTTTGTGCTTGCTGATGGAAAAGCAGTCAGCTGGCTCAATCTCAGTCTGCGAGGGAGTTTCGGAGGAAAGTCAAATGGAAAAGAAAAAGGAAATTGTGGAGATTAGAAATGGCACATATTGAAACATTAGGATCCTGGAGTGTTTTGTATTGAATATTCTTAAAAAGTAAAGTAAAAGTCTCCGATGGTTTCCCTCGCACGCTTCATATATGCATTTTCCTATGTAAATATTTAATGCAGTTATTGATTTTTAGAGTGAGCCCATGCATCTGCTGTAAAGTGTGTGGTTGGTTTTTGTATGGCCAGTTAGAGGTATTAATTTTCACAGTGGTGATTTGGGTGAGTAAAGGGCTGGCAAGCTAACTGGTGTTCTCAGCATGCATTTTAGTGTGTATGTGCGTTCCCGTGCAAATGTGTGTGTGTGTCTGATCAGTGAGCTGGCTGCTTTTACGCTTCACTACCCTGGCCGCTCATCCATGTGTGCCATCTGCATGTGGCACCGCCATGTGTGTCACCTATACCCCAACACATCCCACTACTTTCATATCTCTAACCATCCCTCCATCCACACCTGACACTGTCTCATTGTCCTCTTATTTGACTCTTCTGCTTTCATTGTTTGTTTTAAATAAGCTCATTTAAAAAAACAAAAAAATGGGAAAGAAAATAAAAGCTGACATGGTTGTTAATTGAAATATAGAAGAGTAATACGCATATGTTGTTATTCATCATCCCTATTCACCTTTTAATTTTCCTTTAAGCAAGAAGCCATCATGTCTTCAACCAGTGCAGCTTTGTAGGATGCCGGTAGTGTTGGGAACTTGTTAGCTATGCAACGCTAACCCTCTAAGTGATCGATCCACGCCAAACTTAACTACGAGACAGATGAAAGTGTCACAATTACATTCAGGCTGAAGTGACAAATTGATCTCTGTATTTCTGCTGGAAAGGAGTTTTAGTCGTAGGGATGCAATCGTTCATCTGCACAGCCTCATTATACCTCCTGGTGCTGCAGCGACAGCCGTGACTCATTGACTCATCACGCCGCTGTTTGTACACTCAACACCCGACTAACCGTTGCCCATTTCATTCTTCATCTTATCTAATGTTTCCAATTCCTCCGCTATCTCGGCCTCTCTGCTGCTGCCACCTCCTGTCCACGTGTCCTCACCCTCGCCTTCCTTCATCTTTAATATCCTCCTCCCCAAAGCACTGACTCCAGCTTCCTGAACTCTTCACCTCTTCTTTTGTTCTCTCCCCCTCATCTCTCTCCGTGTGAACACTCGTCCTCGCACGCCCATTATTAACATAGAAAAGCAGAGTCTACCTTTTTCTCAAAGCCCAGACAGTGATTCACTCCGCCCTGCCAGCTACCGGCTGCTTCCCTGGCTGTCATGTTGCCACAGATGTGAAACCGATTTTAAGAGACCGGGGGATGACAGTGGCGCTTGCTTTCTCGAGTTGCATCCAGAAGTTTCAAAGATGCGTGCTTCTGCTGAAGACAGACGGACAGTTTGCTCCACTGTTTCTGCTGGAAAAATGGGTCAAATGCAGGATTGTTTCACAGGCGCAGAAGGGGAGTTGCTTCTGTGGAGATGCAGTGGAAATGAGGCTATTCTTAAGAGAGGAGTCGGTGTCCTCATGCAATTCTATATTTGCCTTTGTTCTGTCAGGGCACACCTTATAGAAGCGAATCCCAACAAAGAATAAGTCTCCTGTTGCCAAAGGGTAGAGTGTGTTTATACTGGAGAAGCTTAATGGATAAGCGGGAATGGGGTAAGTGCAAAAGAAGCTCCTTATGCCGCCGTGTTCCTCCCCTTCCGCTGCTGCTGTCAATTTCATTTTTAAGATAAATATTATTGATTGCGCACGCTTTAAATCACACGAATGACTTCAAGCTTGTCCTCGCTCTGAGAGTAATGCGTTGCAGAGTTAGTTTTATTACTTCTCAATTACTTTGATGAACACAGTAAAACGGCTCATCCGAAAACGATACGCGAGCCGTCCATCAATTCTGTGAGGTGGGTGACATGCTCAGCTAAAATGTTTTGTCACTTTTCCCTCAATTAAGCCTAGATAATGTCCCGCTCTTCCACAAGAAGTCGATTAAATGGAGAAACATCCCCGGTTTCCCTTTCGGCATTCAGTCACACAGCGTAGGCCCATTTACAGCTCAGGAGGGATTTGCTCACCGGATTCAACCGAATTTTTCTCTCCAAATTGAAGACTTTGAAAAGACTTGAACAGGTGACTGTAGGCCTATTTGTGCTGAAAAAAAGAAGCCATTATGCATCTGACTTTTTAGTTTTTATCTTGCAGTTTGATATTTCACTTAGAGTTAAATTATATTTTTTTCTCTAACAGTTGCAGCTTTTAATGTGTGTGTGTGTCTGTGTGTGTGTGTGTGTGTGTGTGTGTGTGTGTGTGTGTGTGTGTGTGTGTGTGTGTGTG
>JAVQJG010063336.1:0-18422 GCA_036024015.1 Craterocephalus amniculus | reverse complement strand
ATATCATATATAGGGATACATATAATATATGTATATTGAATGTATCATTAAATGATAACTATACTTTCACCATTCCAGAGTACAGAGAACTGGTCGGTCAGTTCATTAAATGACACGGTAACAATCATCTCCTCTTGAATACCAACTAAACAAAAGAGATTATTGTTGACTTCAGGAGGTGAAAGAATACTGTTTACATCCTGGGACACACACACACACACACACACAAAACCCTTCTACAATATTGAACTTCCCTCTGGGAAGATTAGTATTTTTAATTTCATTTAAATTTTTAAATTCATTTTTTTATCTTAGAGTTTGTACTGTGACATCCATTCTGAAAATTAGGAAATTAACACAGGTGGGAATATCAGGATAGAAAACAAAAGTTTCATCATGGTTTCATGGTTTGTGGTTCACAAACAGCTCTGCATGAGGGACCAGCAGTACTTTGGAAAACCATTTTCACTCATTAGTCCAATGCATCTGGAAATGCAACATGAAACTGTAATACAAAGGGGAAAAGCCATTTATCAGTTTTGTGGAAACATTACCAAATTCTCTAGACACATGCTTGTCTCAAATGGACAGAAAGGCAGCGGATGCTTTTTCCAAGTCCACCTTTGTGTTTTGTTTTTTTTTCTTGTCTTTTTTTTTGTTTGTTTGTTTGGGTTTTGTGAAACCAAAACAAAAACGAATCAATCTGTTTTGTTTTAAGTGTCAAGTTGAGAAAGACCAGCCAGGGTATTATCAGCAAAACTGCAAAAGGCAGCATTTGCAGTGGTATCGGTGTGAATCGATGTCCTTGGCACGCAATTTTCACATGGGTGAAAGTACCATTGTTGCAGAGTCATACAATATACATTGGATTTTTGGAGAGAAAACTACCTCCTTCAAGGTCATGCCTTTCCCAAACAATGAGACAGCCTCATTCTGCACAACTTGCATCAACATGGTTTCATAAACAGGCCACAGCTGTCTCCTAAAACTGTGACACATTATCAGGAGGAGAATCAGAAAACAACAAAAGCATAATTTTGAGCAGAAGAATTATTAGATTTATATAAAGAATGTTGTTGGCTCATGTTTAACATTAATATTTTGTAAATACAAAATATCTGGCCAGTGAAGAAGTGCAAACTATACAGTATGTTTTGCAACGTGCAGTAACAATTGCCACAGTGGTACTTGGGAGGCTGTTACATGATCATCTAAGCTTTTAACTGGGTGCTCTGCTATTTGGTAGAGCAAATCTTTTAGAAAATTTTGTGCAAGTAAACTTATTTAAGCTATCTCTTCCTCTTGGTTTGAGTATATAATGCCAAAAATGAGTATTTGTTATCCCATTCCTGTTTCAAGGTTTTGACTATCTCACTACTGTTGCTATTTTATTGCCTGAAATCCCGTTTGATTATTCAAAGAATCAATTCTTTATTATAATTATTAGTCTATTATTATTGCAAAACAGGAAGACAAAAAAACTAACCAAAGACACATATATCCTTTGCATGCTAAAACGGTTCTTTTTTATCTTTATTCATATACATTGAGTCAGACAGCTCTGCAATGAAAGAATTTTTCCCATGTGTGATCATAATTTTAATCTAAAAAAGCATCCATAAATGGGGTCAGATTCCCTGTTCTAAACACACATAGCAAGTGTCACCTCACAAAAAAGGTACACTTCTGGAGGTGAAAGGGTTACTCAGACACCCTGTCCTGCCATGACTAATGATGGATGATGGCAGTTTAATTACACTTTGAGGGTATCACATCTCTGCGGCTGGCAGAAAATAAATGAAGCTTTTCAATATTGCGCACAGTCTGTGGAATTATGGCAATACATTACGGTCATTTCTGAAACAAATATTACGTGTTTGTGAAAGGGCTGCACTCTCCGCGCGTTCATCCCATTGTTATCTCTCTTCATCCTATGTCCACAGCTATTGTTTCAGCATCAGATTATTGTATTAATCTGAGAAGGGTTTCTTTAATCTCTGATAGAATCCCATGAGGCTGAGCCAGTAAAAAAAAAATCCAAAAACAAAACAAAAAAGCCCACCCCACCGAAAGAGAATACCAGAGGAAATCTGCTTACTTTAGGCTGGCATAGTGGCATCCCTCGCCTCCAGTAAACTGTGGGGGGGGGGGTGCCCTGTGGATTTTGTCCATATGGCGTAACAGTTGGCACATGTATGTTTTTGAGGTCTTGATGATGCTCTTTGTTATTTACTAGGGCATCACGCAGCACCTAATCTCTTGGATAAGCTACTGAACATGAGAAGTTATTTTCTCCGTTGCACTTCAAGTGTCGAGAATGTCTCCATATCTGAGAGGCTGACATTTATGCAAGCATCTGAGAGTTCAGACTATATCAGAGTGTGTGAGAATTCTGTGCCTCGGGGCAGATTTTACTGCCAAGTGATGTGTTGTGTATGGTTGGCTGGCGAAAGAGTGATGCTGACGAGGTTGAGTGCACGTCCCCAGTCACGCTGCAGTTGCAAAAATTGCCCTCCGTCTTCTTAATCTTTGTATTTTCTGTTTTTCTTTTGGTTTTATTTTCAGTTTGTATTTATCCTGTATGGCTGCGCAGGAGTGAAGTAAACATCACGCAGCGCTCAGAGCAAAATATGAGATTGGGAGGAGGGGAGGTACGAGAGGATGGCTGGTGGTGGTGGGGGGGGTTATGCTGTTTGTGTGACACAGAGAGTGAGACAGGAACAGTCAGGAGAAAGAGGAAGAGAGGAGCCTGTGCTTTTTTTTTTTACCCCCATCCGAATCAGTTTTCCGGGAGGATCCGTCATCAATAGCCGAGGAGCGACAGAAAGAAAGAATTTAGGGCAGTTCAGCCTACATTTACTCTGCTCCCATCACAAATCCCAGTCTCATGCAAGTAAGTGCTCTAAATATTGATGCTTTAATTCCTCCAAAAATGAATTGTGTTATCTTTTATGTGTAACTAAAGTTGGTGAGGGCACATTATGTTATTTTGTGGTGTTAAATCTGAATGAATGCACATGCTTATGTGCACACTATTTTGCTGATGTGCATGTGTGATGAGGCTTTTGTAACTTTGGGTCTGTATTGCATCGAACCAAAGACTGTGAGGGTCTTTCATAAAAGTGCACTGGCTGATTTATGTACTGAGATCAGTGCTCATTCTCCTAAATATTAATGCTTGTAAATAGTGCAGAGGATCCCAATTCTCCACAGGATTTCTCCTTTTAACAGCTTGTTTATTGAACTTTACCAAATAGATGGTATTTGTTTCACGGATGGCTTTTCTGGCTTGCCACTTAAAAACTGTGCTGAGAGAATTTCCTTTCTCGCTCATTCAGGCAGCACATTAAATTCTCCTCGGAAAGACAAGGAACTTTTAAACAAAAAAAGGTTTTGTGTCCCTCTTCTTACGAAATGCAGATGCAGCATGATATGAATTTGTATGCGTGCGTGTCTGGATAAATTCTGCTTTATAATAGGAGTAATCCTCATAATTATCAGTTTGTGCCAGTTTGTGCCAGCTTCCTTATTTGGAGCAAAGACATTTCAGGAGTGGAAATAATGTGCTCCAATTTTTTCCGACTGATTTATAAAAGAGGGCAGTGGAATTGTGGGAAAACCTGTATTTGAACTGTGCTCACATGCATCTGATCTGAAAAGTGGCGCACACGCAGGGGCATGGGGCTTTGATAACTCGTCCTGCGAGAATCTCCTCTTGCCCCAGTTTCAGTCGCTGAAAAGACACCGCGATTAGAAATTAGAGCAGCAGCTGGAAAGCAGAGGCATCGAGACACACGTGTGTCTGATGCAACGGCGCTGTCTCCTCTACGCAGTCCCAGTGTGAGCGAGCTACCTCACAAATTTCACAGTTCACAGGCTTTAATGAGCTGGTGCAGCCTGTCCATCATCCTGACTGCAGAGCAGACCCCACGGTCACACAGTGACGGTACCGTACAACTGGCATTTGAAGGAACACACAAACAACACAATGACCATGTTATTTTTAGCCACTTCTGTGATCTCGCATATGCTCAGTAAGAGGAAACAGCAACGTGCTGCTTTGGTGCAGAGATGCTGTTATTTGAGCGATGCTTTAGATCAGAGGAGATCAATAGTTGGAAAATTGAGGAACTATGGAGGAATAGGCGCCTCTGGGAAAAACTGGTCCATTCCTGTCAGGCAAGATGTGAGAAGGTGACAGGTAATGAAACAAAAACCGACTGGCTGCTCGACCCCATCCTGACACTGAAGGCTATGTGCAGCCACCTGAATCAGACTGCTGACAGGCGACTAAGGAGACGTGATCATACATCACCTGCTGCTGCTGCTGCTGTTGCTGCTTAAAACTCCACTCTTTCGCTGAAAAGAGCTAGTTGAAGCTTTAAAATCACTTGGTCAGCTTTTCAGCATGCATCTGAGCAAGGAGACACATGTACTCAAAATGTTTCCTGTAGTTTTAATTGTTGCTGACAGGTGCAGAAATGGGTTTGTTTGTTAACCCTTTCCTGAGAATGGCAGGAGGAGACTGAGGGAGGCTGCCGCTGTTCGGTTGCTGGGAGACTACTGTAGGTGGATTACGAAATGCAGAAGGAAAACAGAGGCCAATCACCCAGCTGGGAGCATATTGAGTTGTACGATGGTAAATGCCAGTTAAGGGCAGGGAAGAGGAAGTAAAGAGAAAAAAGGCATTAGGACAGTAAATAAGAGGCTGACACAGAAATCTCTTAATGAGAGATTAGATTGATTTAGTCGGAAATGTATTAATCTGTGTTTTCGTCAGAGATTATATGGTATAAACTAAGCTTGTGACACTGTTCTAAGCACACACATCCAGCACATTTCCATTCCAGTTGTCTTTAACGCTGCACTTTTATCTCTAATTCTAATGGCAGATGACAGGAATGGAGACCCCTCTATCCACCCCGTGTAATATCAACATCTGTGAGGTGACATGTGACTCCTTCCGCATCATGTGGGACATGACCCCTGAGGACACGGCCAGAACCACACACTTCTTCATCGACCTGAGCCGCAAAGAGAACAGGGACCTGAACCGCTTCAAACACAGGGTCTGACCTCATGTACCATCCAGTGCTAATGTGCTGCCCATTCTAGATTCATTTATCGCAATGCAGCAGACTAAAAATTCCTCATTTAACTGCAAGCCGAAGACAGGAAAGAGCAGATTTTATTTTATTTTAGTTTTAGTTCTGACTGCCGTACGATATTCTGTAGTACACAGTGTGGTTGCGACCTTTCAGTCACTTCTAATACTGAACAGAATGGGAAATATGAGAAGTCAACAGCTCCGGGCCGGTGACTCACATGCACATTGTTTAATTCTAAAATGGACAAAAGCCGACAAAGTCCGCTGCAGCACAAAACAGTTTTCTAAATAATTACTTCCATTGCACGCCATTAAGCTCAGCATTTCATGAAGAGTAATATTTTAAAAAAGAAAAGAAAAATAGCATTTTTTTATTATATGAAAAAAATCATTTCTGTTCATGGTGAGCTGTTAATCCAGAGTCTGCAGTCCCTGAATGTGTGCATGAGCTACACCTGAATATGTTAATGAACTGAAGCACAGATGTGTTTCCTTTTAGCCACATTAGCAGCGTGACCCCAGGAACTAATTGCGTTCCTATAACCTCAGCTGTACTTTGAGCTTCATCTAATTAGTGGTATGTTATGGATGTTAGCATGCTAATAACACTGAACATGTGCTGGTCACCATTTCCGGTTAAAAACAGCATATTGCCATTTTCATTGTAAGACCAACATGTTTTTAAATATGCTGCAGAGCAATTATCGATGCCTTTTTATTATTCAAGTAATTCAGCTTTTAGCTCTTACTGCCAATTGCAACATTTAGGTGATTTCTACTTCTACACACCCAAAAGAATACAACATTCAGTCTCTCCATTTAATTTTCTTTTTCTCCTCCTCATCTCTTTTTTTCATTCAGTTTTAGACTATCATCGTAAATGTTGAATAAAACTAGGAATGAGTTCAAAGGTGCAAAACACAAACAGTATATGTGGTGTATATTGTTCAGGCTGCATTCAGTGACTGAAAAAGCACTTCTGGGAAGTCAAGGTGGGGATCATGCTGAGTGAGTTCTTCCTGAATGAAGGTTACTGTACGCGCTCTCTCAAATTGCTACAGACAGTGTCACAAACAAACTGGCATCACAGATGTTGCCATGGATATATGAGCATCTGAGCCTGCAGTAATTAGCTTTGCTTCTAAGAGACCTTGGCCAAAACAAAGCCGCTGATTGGATTAGATGTATCGTAGTTACAGCAGCTGGAGCTGGAAATGGATAATCATGCTAATAAACCAAAGTTTTTGGAGGAAAACAGCCGACTTTTTCAGTTGCATTTACATTTTTCTTGCTTTGAAGTGTAAATGAAACACACAGCAGCCTGTTACAGCCTAATATTGCCTCTGGTGCCATATCCTTCCTGCTTTATTCTTCAGGATGTGCCAACCAAACTGGTGGCCAAGGCGGTGCCTCTCCCCATGGCAGTCAGGGGACACTGGTTTCTCAGTCCACGGACAGAGTACCGTGTTGCTGTGCAAACTGCTGTCAGACAGCCAGACGGCGACTACCTGGTGTCAGAGTGGAGCCCGGTGGTGGAGTTCTGCACTGGGGGTAAGACGTACCAAAGCAAATGTAGCTAAGTGTGCATCAGATTATGAGAGCTTTGATGCACCGTATGACCATGCACTGAGGTTTGAATAAGAATAAAGTATCAAATTCTATTCTCAGCAGCATCTTTAACATCTGAATGCACCATAAAACGAAATCATGTCATTTTGCAGACTATGCTATTGAACACCTACAGCAGCTTCTTGACAAGGCCAAAGGCTCAGCAGGGCGGCTGCTGAAGTTCTCCGTGTTTTATCGCAATCAGCACCCAGAATACTTTGACTATGTCAGGTGAGTGCTGCTTCTTTCTTGTTGTTACTCTATCACTGTGCTCTCAGTGCTTTCTTGCTTCCTTTTTATATCTTAAATTAGGAGAGATTGCGGAGGAATGATGCGCCCGGCCCTGAAAGACAGCAGTGGGAGTCACGGCTCTCCCATCAACGGCAAACTACAGGGAGTCTTCTTCAGCTGCAACACAGAGTTTGACACAGGGCTTCCCTCCAAAGATTCCCCGTACGGACCCCTGAGGTTCCAGATCCCTGCTGGAAACCTGCTGAACCCCGGCATCTCCTTGTATTTTGCAGACTTCTACTGCATGTACACAGCCTATCACTACGTGGTGCTGGTGCTGGCCCCAGTCGGCACGGAGGGAGACGTCTTCTGTCGCACCCGCCTCCCAACGCTTGACTTGTCCTGCAACCCTTTCCTGACTTACACCGCCCCCCAGAGGCAGGGGGAGGAGCCTCTGTACTGCCACGCGAGCGACGTCATCCTGGAGGTGCTGTTCACAGAGTCGGTTCCGTTGGATCAGGGCAGCGTGGAGCAGATCAGCGGGCACCACCAGCTCATGAGCCTGACCACAGCCAACGCAAAGAAGGACCCGAGCTGTAAAGTGTGCAACATCAGTGTGGGACGCTGAGGGAGACACCTGATGTGGGAGAAACACGTTTATGACTGAAAAATACAGAGCTGGACAAAACAAAACAGTGGAGCACATCATGCGTAGGGCGCTGAGTCAAAGCTGCTTTCCACCTTCCCTCTTGCCTGGAGTTGAATAATGTTTTTTTTTTATTAGTCTGGGAAACTCCATCATGAACATAATTGGGAAATCAGTGTTGCCCGTACATGAAAGATTTAGTCTAAGTATTCTGTACTTGTTGAAATTCATAAGTACTCATGTTTACTCAGTATTTTCCCCCCTTGATGTTTTTTGTTTGCTCCTCTGCAAATTTGATGACTGTTTGACAGAAATTTATTTTTCAGATGAAACATGTTTTCTTTTTTTTAACTAATGATTCCCTTTCTACAAGGTTTTGCCATCTAAAACATAAAAAAGGCCAAATGTCTTGCCATCATTGCTGCATTTCTCAAGCTCCTGCCTAACTGTAGAGTTTTGATTAAGAAATCAAACATAATTCCATTAACATTGAACATAACGAAATAAGGGTGAAAGCTATCCAGTGGATGAGGTATTGAGCAGGAAGGTAATGAGGAAGATGAAATCTCTAAGCTCCCTGCAGTAGCCTTGACAGCATGCTTGAGAGCTGTAAACAGAGCTGAGCTAAGATTACCTTCTTTGCTGCTATGGGGCTTCTGTTGGCCGGGTTTCAGTAACCTCTGACCGACTCCCAGCAGCGCCGGCATGGAAAGGGATCCCGTCTCTCGTGCGTAAATGTAATTCATACCGTTCACACTTGCCAAAATGTAGGACAGGACACTGAAGTGTGGACTGAATGTGTGGGATGTGAAGGAGAAAACTAGATGAAACCAAGACTTCTGTGTACACAAAACAGCTACTTTTATTTGAGAAAACGCGACAATCGATCCAATGCAATAAAAAAAAAATCAAATACACTCTAATTTACAGCTGGTATATGATAAAAATAGAGATCACTAGCGGGCTGAGTTAGTCATGGCCTTTCATGTAGAGTCCTCCCATGACAGAGATGTGAGTTCACACACACCTCTACGCTGTAATTCTGCCCGTTGTTATTGTCCCAGAAAGGCTGTTCCTGCCCTACAGGCAGATACATTAAGCAGAACTCTATCTTTCTCTTAGCATCGAGCACTTTAGGAATGGCTAAGTCAAATTCAAAGATATCCGTCTGAGGTCCTCCGAAGCGTTTCTGCAGGTACGTGCAGGGGACATCTCGGTAGCTTTGCCAAGAATCAAAGGTGATACGCACACGTACGTCTTTCTGGTAGCTGATGTTTCTGACTCGTGCCGTGCCTTGGAGGGCGTGTTCACTAACGGTGCAGTTCTCCAGGATGATCATACTCTCTGCCAGTTTGGCACGAAAGGCCTGGAAATCTAGAGAGGGCTGTGGAAAGCCCAGTTTGAGCTGTGTTCCCGGGCAGCAGGTGCTGACCGTGCAGCTGTAGCCGTCCTCCGTCATGCTTCCTAAACCCTGCACCGAGGGCAGCGGGCCGAGATCAGACTGCTCCTCTTCATCAGAAAACTCTCGCACGTCTGTCAGAGGGTACCCCCACGAGTCGGCAAAGACCACACGCTTGTTTTTAGCAGGGATCAGAACATCTTCGTCCAGGTCGTCCAAGAAAGACGGGAAAGGGTGGTTCAGATAGGCTTGGCTCAACATGTGGACGGATAACTGCTCTGAAACTGGTGGACGGATGCAGGGCCGCAGGGGCTTCAGGATGGGAACCCAAACATGGGGACACAGCTGTTTGCTTTGGTTCAGGCACAGCCGGACAGCTATCTCCACAAGTCCAGATGACTGGGCCATGGACCCCAGGCCAACCACTGGCAGGACACTGGGAGGAAACAAACAGCAATGATTAAACTCTGTAATTTGCTTGTAAGACGCACGAAGAAACGCATCACAAGATGAAAGTCAGTGTGATCATTTTATTTCATCCTCAATTTGAAGAAGTGATGCAAGATTTTTCACCCCACAGCAGTAGAATCAATACATACACATCAGCCACTTACGCTGGGCTGGACATCTCCATGCTGATGGTCTGGTGTTAGGCGATCGTGATGTTAACCCTCAATGCCTGGTTTGAGCTCTGAAAAAAGGGGAAGAAAATATGTTGTGCTCTTAATTCACTTTTTTGTTGTGCAACATAATAACTCAGAAAAGATGACATAGTTGTATTAGTATTTTCAAAAATCCTACTTACAAACTCCTGTGATCAGCAGGTTGTAGCATGCAGTCTCCGTCTATCCCTCAGTCCACAAGAGAATCTGCCTGGATGGTCTATTTATACTACCTCAGTTAAAATGTCATGTAGTATAGTCCACCCATTTCACTCCTCAGACCAATCAGCCAAGCTTCACAGTTCTGTGTTGTTTTAATGTTTAAGATGAGGATTGAACAGATAATACACCACTCGAAGAGACTTTTTTTTTATTAAAAGAAGCTTTTACACTATAGTGCATATTAAGCAACTAGAATTTGTTGATAAGAAATTAGTCATATTTACAGAAGGAACATACATAAGTATATAACCTTATAGGAACACCTTCCCAAGATGATTTTTGATTATCAGAGGAAAAAACACAAAAACTAATAATCATCTCAAAGAACCTTCTTTAGGTTAAACTTACATGTGCTTCTTTTATCATCATCACTGTGTTTGCAATAAAAAATATAGACTGAATATGAGCAGATTTATGTGAGCAATGTCTTTTTGTGTTATCTGCTCAGTCTTGTGTTGACTAGAGTCGTTATGATATAGAGCAAATGAGGCTGCCCAGTATGTAATTCCACCCAGCTTTGTGGAAAACATCCCAGTCATCCTGGGCTCTATTCTCAGACCTGCGAGTGGACACCTATCCCTCCGAGCACCCGGCTTGGATTCAAGCCTCTGAGCTGGCTCCTGCTCTGAAGGGATTGCTGTCCTGCGGTCCAATCGCATGTGTGACGCGTAGGAAGGCCGGATTACAAACCGGTCTCAGCGTGTCATTTAATCAAAAAGATTTATGGAATCTGTCCAAATACACCGATATGTTGAGTTACATTCCATCCATTCTGCATAGCTGACACACTTCATGAAATGAAACCAAATGGGATACTTTTATGTCTTTAAATGACCTCAAAAGGCCTAACATTCATAAAGATTGTTGAAACAGCGTGACGAGAAAAAAAAAAAGCTGTTTTAAGTCTGATTATGTTTGTGTTGCATCTAATAAAAAATAAAACTCTACAACCAGTCAGTGATTTGTCAGTTTCTCTAAGCCTTTATATTTCTCAAGTGCTTATCAAACAATGCCAACATCTACAGAAACATATTTTCAATTTCAAACATTTTAATACGCTGTATCAACCAACAGCAGTGAGTGATAGGGTTCATATGAGCTGGAACAACAGTGCAGGCCAAGACTCGCGCATGATGACACATATCTCCATTTTGATGAGCTAACTCTCAGTTCCTTATTAGTTCCAAATTCTGAGCTATCTGCATGCAGGCAAACGATAAGCACTGATTGCTTCCTCTGAAACTCTTACATAACAAAGCTATTCCAATAATTACAGCTCACAGACCACAATAATCATCCTATAAAGGATTATGTTTAAAAGTCTAACATGCAGTCAGACATTTGAAGGGTACATGAACAATGTGACGACTTGAGGATTTTACATGACTTAACATTAAAGAGTGACTGTCATTAATATTAAGGCTAAAAAAACTTTCAGCTTTCACAGATATACATGAGCACTCACACTTTGGGATGGCAGGAATCATAAATCCAGGTAAACAAATGAAATTTCCCTTATAGGCCATCAAATGCATCTTACTACTGAGCAGCAAAGATAAACTCAGATTATTTGTTTTGATGTTTGTTTCAGGATTGAAACACTGAATCACACTTCTTGAAACCACAGTCTGTAATGTAATGTATAACAATTTGCATCAGATGAGTTGCTCCTTATCCCAGGCGACCGTGAATAAGCAGAGTGTGTCTTCCTGAAGTAATCTCTGAAGAAAATGGATCTTTCTTATCAGGTTCTGTTGCAAAAATAAGCAAATGCATATTTTTATGATCCTCTGGAGTGAAAACACATGCACCAACATAAAAATGCTAGTAACAATTGCCAATTATATCTACAGTCAGTGACAGTCAGTGACCAAATATCTACAATCAGTGACTATATTTACCTGTCTATATATATATATATATATATAGGCATAAAGTGCAGACTCAGTTTGAATTTAAGGAAATTCTAATTTAATTGGAGAGAGGTTTCAAAATAGAAGCTGTTCATAGTTTCTTTTACTCAAGGGACCAAATAATCAAAATCAAACTTTTTTAAAATGTATTTATATTTATCAATTATTTAAGGAGGGGAAATGAGAAAAACTGATTTTGGATGGATCCAGGAATTTTTTTTAAAGATTTTTTACTATTGGGAGACAGGGATACTTTTTGCCCCTCCCTGGGCCGCCACCTTGCCGTGGTGGAGGGGTTTGCATGCTCCCTGCTTCGGCAGGGAGCCGGACAAAGGGCGGCCGAAGACCCCTTATGGAGAGAGAACAACAGGGACTTGTGTTTCCATCGACCGGACGCGGGTCACCGGGGCCCCCTTTTGGAGCCAGGCCTGGGGGTGGGGCACGGGGGCGAGCGCCTGGTGGCCGGGCCTTAGCTCATGGGGCCCGGCCGGGCCCACCCCAAAGAGGCCACTTGGGGTCGGGTGCACTGCCAGTCGGGCGGCAGCCGAAGGCGGGGACCCTGGCGGTCCGATCCGCGGCTGCAGAAGCTGGCTCTTGGGATGTGGAATGGGCATATTAGTTGCCCCCCGGCTTGGTGCATGTGTGTTGGGGTTTACCTCGGTGGACGAGAGGGTAGCCTCCCTCCGCCTTCGGATGGGGGGACGTGTCCTGACTGTCGTTTGTGCTTATGCACCGAATGACAGTTCAGAGTACCCACCCATTTTGGGGTCCTAGGAGTGGGAGTGTTGGAGAGCGCTCCCCCGGGGACTCCCTCGTTCTGCTGGGGGACTTCAATTCTCACGTGGGCAAGGATAGTGAGACCTGGAAGGGCGTGATTGGGAGGAACGGCGCCCCTGATCTGAATCCGAGTGATGTTCTGTTGTTGGACTTCTGTGCTCGTCATGGATTGTCCATAACGAACACCTTGTTCAGGCATAAGAGTGTCCATATGTGCACCTGGCACCGGGACACTCTAGGCTGCAGTTCCATGATCGACTTTGTAGTCGTATCGTCGGATCTGCGGCCGCATGTCCTGGACACTCGGGTGAAGAGAGGGGCAGAGCTGTCCATCATTAACAGCCGCTGATGGCTTCCTGTGATATTTACCTGCATAACACATATCAACCTTTAAATTCCACTAGGTTTATTCAGAGACTCTACGGTGAATCTACAATGCGAGATCAATACAATTCAATACGATGTGTTACGGTAAAATGTGATACGGTAGAATGTGATATATTACCATTCAATACGATGTGATACGGTACAATATAATATGATAGAATGTGACACGATACAATGTGATACGATACCATGTGATACGATACCATGTGATACAATACCATGTAACACGATACCATGTGATACGATACCATGTGATACGATACCATGTGATGCGATTTTATTTTATTAGGTTTTATTGTCTCTGTAGGGAAGTTAGTCTTGGACTCATCTTTAAATTAGTTGCCTTGACAACATCAGTACACCATGCAACACCATAATAAACCACTGCAATCTACATAAAAATATCAGCCGAACAGCAGAAATGATAACTATATTGTAAATTTCCATTTGGTATAAAAATGTCCAAATTAAAAATGAATATAACAAAATCATATTGTAAAACTCCCACATCCCCAAAGGACATATTACACAATCCATGACAGACACTATTTCAAATGATTAAAAATGTTGATAGAAATGACAACAAATTAATTTTTAAAACAGTTTGTTTACATTTTGGAGTTCCAAACCTCCTACGAGGCGGTAATAATTATTATTCAGAATAAAGGATGTATCCTTGTCTGCGTGCAGCTCATACATGGACTGGAGGGAGAGGTTTCCAGTCTACATGATTTTTAATTCAATTTCCATGATGAAAAAACATCACCATCGCTACTATGTTAAATGGTAAATGGACTGTACAGTCGCTCTTTTTACATCGGCCAAGGAGGTTATGTTTTAGCCGGCATTTATTTGTTTGTCTGTCAGTGTACAAGATAACAAAGTTATCAAAAAAGTTGACAAAGTTTTGGACAGATTTCGATGAAACTTTCAGTATAGCTTGGGAATGAGGCAAGGAACAATCGATTAGATTTTGGTGAGATCCGGACGCAATTACGGATTCTGGATGACTTTGAAATTTTAACATTGCAGTCAATGGAGCTTGGCGAAGGTCTGCGCCCTCCGAGTACTTTGCTAGTCTAGTCATGTGACCACTGAAAGCATTTTAACATTACATGTGTCACCTGTTCACACTCACATTCATAAAGTATCTACATTGATACATAGTTACTGCTTTTTCTAAGCATCCATACACCTGAGGGGCACATCTGGAGGCAATGTAGTGTTTAGTGTTTTGCCCAAGGACACTTCAATATGAACTCCTGTTTTAGTAGATACCATTTCTATCCATCCAAGCTACAGTTGGAGACCTGCTAGAGACCACCATTTTGACCTAGAAATGATAATGAAGCCACTTCCTGTCACGCTTTCTACCAATCAGAGAGCATAAATTGAGTATAACGTCCAATCAGGAGCAGCCAAAGATCAACAAGTGAGCAGAAAGTTATATATGTGTCTGAGAAGAAGGAAATAATGGTCCTCTATGGCTGGAATAAAGCCAGAAATATGTTTTGATGCTCCAGCTGATATGGAGATGGTTTAGTGGATGGGAGGTAAAAAGTACCACAAATAATTAAAAATAAGGAATCATTTTGCAGTGTTAATAGTTTCTGTTGTGTGTTTGTTTCAATTCCAATATTTTTCTCCTGAAAGCCAAGACCTGAGAGAATGGTGTGTAGATGAGAAAAGTCCTGGGGCCTCATGTATAAAGTGTGCGAACGCACAGAAAATGTGCGGCGCATGATTTTAAAGGAGAACTTCTGTATTTTTCAACCTGTACCTATGTTGTAGCATGCTATATGATCATTTACTCACCCAGAGAGTTGTGGCGCAACTCGAACTCCATCAGAAAATGTTTGTGAACATGCGATCAGCATAAATCCATATAACGGGAGCGATCGGGCAATCGTTGCTCGCCCACTAAATAAGGCTTTATCTGCCACAAAACGCCTTCATTTTACCAATGTGTTGTTAGCAAATGCTAGTCGGATCCCTCCGTGACCTGGATGAAGCCTGTACTTCCTTTGTTGTTGATATTCCGGGGTCCTTTCAAGCCTTTTGTGCTGATCTGCAACCCGCCTGCAACAGCGATTACGTCACTACCATGCGCCAATTCAAAAGGGCGAATTCCCTCATAGATCACTCTGTACTGTAGGACAGTTCACTATTTGCTAAGATAATAGCAACATGGTCCGTGTTTGTGTTTTTACAAGTTGTAAAATTAGATTGTAGCCAACCGTTTTCAGTACGAAGTGAATTTGCCCTTTTTCCATGGCGTATGGTACAACATAGGTACAGGTTGAAAAATACCGAAGTTCTCCTTTAAATTTTTCTAGGATCTCTGTGTTTCCTTTTCTTTAAAAAGTTTTAACACAAATTAATCTTGAAAAGCTTAATCAAAAAGTTCACATTGACTGAGGTTAAGAAGAAGCCATGCTGTTCGGGATCTGTTTCCACACCTCCAGCCTCATTTATCTGAGTGGACTTCAGGCCCAGCTGTTATAAACAAGAACAAAACACTTAACCTTGAGTTATTAAACATAACTTGGTGCGTTTGTCTGTAATGGTAACATAGATTTCAATTGAACAGTATTTGAAAGGGCTGTATGGTGGTGTGATGGTTAGCGCCGAAGCAGGACGTGCATGTAATGAGTCTCTCTCATGGAGGGAATGTGATTGGTTGGTTGTTCGGGGTGTGCCCCACCTCTCCGCTCGTGGTAACCGGGATAGTATCCAGCCCTCCCCGTGACTTTTTTTGAAGTGTTCAAAAGGAGCACAGAAGAAGAACAGCAGCATAGACCCCCTCCATCACTGTGTTGCCTCTTTTTATGACCCTTTCTGAGTATGTACAGCATCAGGATCTCCTCCATCTACGCCGTGTTTCTGTTTGGAACTGAAGCCAGAACTCAAGAGATGAGAAAGTTGGATGTGAACTCTGAACTTAAAAAACTTTATTGAACAAGAATGCAACCCATGAACAGATGAAGCATAAAACACAGTAAACATTGCTAAATTCGGACTGTCAACAAATGCATAGATTCACATGTCCAAATTGTTCTGAGAGCCATTTATTACTTGAGTCTGGTATTTTAAACATAGACATTGTTCAGCACCTTGGTCAAAATAAGTGAAATATTGTAGTTTTATTTGTAAATATACATGTGAAAAATGTTGCTAACAGAATTTAAACAGTATTTGTCATCCTTTCTGGGGATGCGAACAGAAAACAGAGTAAAACCTTTCCTGGTGCAGTGAGAAGTCATTAGAAACATAACTGTGTGAAAAAGAGGTAAAATGTGCCAGTTTCTGGATGATCCACACAGAAGCTGCAATTATGTCTGAATGTGCAGTTACTGGATGGGTAGCATTCATGAAGAATTTTGATGACACTTTCTACAATTAAATGTTTGTGGAGGATCATCCAGACTTTCTTCCAGTTAATATGGGGGATATATACGACATTATGGAAGAGAGACAACAAACTGTATTTTCTTATTGCTGCTACCAGGGTGCTGTGAAAAACAGATTTTCCCTGCTGCTGAGTCAGCTGGGTCAGGGAGGGACTGAGGTGGATGAAAAATTGCCTGTTTTTTAACTCCCTCCAAGTACCTGCAGGGATGCTGCAAGCTGAACTCTGCCCTGCCCTCTGGTGGGTGTGGTGGCTAACAACCATGCTAACATAAGGGATGCATGAAAGTAAAGCAGCGATGTCTGAAATGGACATACCTATCTATGTACAATATTATGTCTCCTAAGAGGTAAAGGCAAACTTTATTGTTTATTTATAGGTGATGTGGAAAACAGTTTTGTCACTGAAGGCATTGAGGCATTATTAGTACGGCTTAAAGCGAGCAGACTTCTGATGAAACTCCATCTTGTAAACTCCCAATGAACATGGGATGCATGACTCACAGTCGAGAAGGACAATGACAGGAGAATTGAAATATTAAAGGAACAGCAAAAGACTTATCGGCTGAGTTAGAAATGAAGCAAGAAATTTATTAGAGCAGAGCAGTGACTTGATCGTTTACATTGAAGGTTTAACAGCAAGAAAGTAAGCACATCGGACTTTTTGGGATAAATAAACAGAGCATGAAGCGTAAAAGAAGAGTCTTTGAAGTTTGTACCATAAAAAAAAACTCTGTGAGACAACCGCCGCTTCTTATTTAAAATATATGGCCCAAACAGATCAAAACAGAACCAAAATCAAACGAAATTTTGTTTTTATCAATTTGTGTGATCTAAACTCAGACAGCGAGCTGGCAGCACATATGAATTTGGAAAAGTGAATGGCTAGAGCACCAATAATTCACAGAATTGCTGTGAATTGTGAATTGTTCTTGCAGAATATTCACTGATCTGCCCATCTGGTAGTTGCTCCCAACCTAAATAACTTTTAAAATCCTTTCAAACATATGAATGACTGAATCTAAATATCCAGTCAAGCCACAGCAACTTGTACTCTGGACTTTCAAGTTTGTCATTAACACTGACTTTAAGGGATATAACATTTATCAAAAATTAGGATTAATGAAAAATGTAAAACAACAGTAAGCTGTCATAATCATCATCGTATTAACTTAGAAATCAAGTGGGGAGGTTGTTTTATTGTTTGGCTTCAGGGCCATGAAATAAATCAGAGATTCTTTCATGAGTCACAGTAAAACTACCATTAGACCACTCCTTCACACTTTGCAATGTGAAAGTTTTTTCAATTCCAATGTTTAATAGGCCATGTTTTGTTTGTTTGTTTGTTTGTTTATTGTTTGTGTCTTCAAATAAGTTTAAGTAATGCAATCAGAAGCCTACCAGTAGTAGGCGCTGCAGCACCCCTCCAGGACACATTAATGTTTGCTAGAAGCATGAACATAGATCAAATCTGACATTTATCGCGTCAGTTTCTCTTGTTAAATGGACAGAATAACTCCAGCTGTAGTACCAAGGTAACTGTCAACAACTGCACTGTAATATGTCAGCCCTTCTGTCAAGCATCTCCACACCAACATTTGTGCACAGCTGATTCAGAATCTGGGAGACCCAAGAGTCCTGTCGATAAGTAACATCGGCTGTGATCGATCAAACCCTGGATTTTGGATTTCCTTCAGTTTGATGCCATTTTAAGTTTGGTTGGAGGATTCTTTGTGTGTTTGTCTGCAGCATCAGGGTCAATTATCAACCTTTATGTATGTGTAGGTAACACACACTGTATGAATCTACGCATAGAATGCTTTATTTCATTGCGTTGCTTAATCTTAGTGAAGAGAAAAACAGCACCTATGGAGTAACTGCAACAATAACCTGTCCATTAGCCATCAAACCAGTTAAGGCCCATTCATGCTCCCTGACAGATGTAATTTGGGGCGTCCGTTCCAAACGTCTTCATGCGTCGCTGCCTTCATGCTTCCATGCGTCGTTTCTGTTGCTACGGCTAACCTCCGCTAAGCGGCAGTGCTGAGTTTATTGTGAACTC
>JAVQJG010063318.1:0-45508 GCA_036024015.1 Craterocephalus amniculus | reverse complement strand
TACAGAGAACAGAACTGTTCTGTGTAACACTGCAGCATGTGAGTGTGGCTTCAGTGCAATGAAATACAATCTGACTGGAGGACTGGAGGAGCAGCTATCTGTTAAAATGCTGGACAAGTTTATGTTTTTGGCGATTGAAGGCCCTTCAGTGCAAGATTTTAACTGTGATCGGGCATTAAACAGGCGGCTCACACGTTCAGACAGGGGACGGAGGGTGTAACGTACTTATACTTTAATACACATATACACATACTTCTTTCTGGACCCTTATAAGGGAATTGTATTGTTTTTTGTTTAAATGTTTTTCAATGCATGTCACTAATGACATATTTTTCTGAATGAAGAAGTGTTGTTTATACAGTCAACGGGACATTTAATTTAGAAAGATGTAAGTCGTGAGCAAAAGTTTGCATGACCTATTCGGCAGGGCAAGTAAGAGATTTGGTGGGGCAAGAAGAATTGAGAAGTACTTGCCCGGAAGGGCAAGTAGGAAAAAACCTTAGCGTCGGACCCTGCTAAGTAAGATTATTATTTTCAAAAATCTGCTATTTTTTAGAACAGAAATTTACTCAGATGCATTTAAAATGAGGAAGGAATGTGTGATGCACCAGAGGTGACAGGATTTAAAAACACGATAGCATCAGTGTTTGCAACGTCTATAACCACACATAAAGTTACTTTAATCATCAGGATGCATAGAGTTACTGGCATAGTTAACAAAATGTAATAAACTTATGTGTGTATTTCAATAAGACATGATAGGCAACACAGAGACAAGCAGGGGTAGATTTTGCAACAATAAACATTAGAGCTGAACCTGTTATCATCTGATGTCATCTTGTGATGATTATGAAACAAACAGGTAAGTTGTTTGACCAAACAGAACAAAAAGCTTATTTCTCATAATAAAGAGTCAAATTATCTAAGAAAATTACTTTAGATCAGGAGTGTCTAAAGTTGGGCCTCTATGACCGCTGTCCTGCAGGATTTCAATGTTTTCCTTGCTCCAACATAGCGGACTCAAATTGAGGCACTTAAGAATGGAGCTGGACACCCTGGCTTTACACCAACTATCAAAAGTTTTCAGACACTTTCCCATTGGATTCAATGGGAAATCAACAGTGTAGATTCTTATTCCAAAATTGACAGGGCTCAGAAATACTTTCCCACAAATCTCAAGATTTTTCACAAATCTACTTGTCTATCCTGTAAATTGCAAAGGTTTTATTTTAAACAGACTCCATCAGATTCCATTTTTAGGCACCATCATTAAATGAGCTCCTTGGGTCACTTTAGCAGGAAACCAAATTAGAAAGAAATTAACACACTGTCACATATATAGTTCAGCTATCACTTTAATAAGCTGAAACAAAAAAAAAGTAATAATATTTTTTAATAAAATCGTGACACACACTTTCAATTCAACAAGCAAAAAATATGAGGAATTCAAATATGTAATGTCTCTAAGCTAATATTTCGTTAAGCAATCCTTTGAGTCAATCAATGCAATCAGACGACTACACCTGCAGGCAGGTATTTTTGCCAAAATGTGCATTTGACAAAATTAAATTAAAAACAATGTCTTATTTCTCTGATTTATAATTTAGCAAATTTATTTTTAATTCTACTATTTTCATCCTCCAGTTATTTGAATTACTATGAAGTGTTTTGCATTTTCTTTAATGGACAGGTACGAATAATTTTGCAGAAATCTGCCAGCATTCACAATTTAACCAACTGAATGGGCTCTTTATCCACTGTGAAACACAAAGTACTCAAGGTATTAGTGTTTAACAATCACTCCTTAATACCTCATCGCACAGAATGACACAAAAATGTCAGGATTTGGGACCACGGATTAAAAAACCTCATTCCAGAAAAATGAAAACGTACAGCGGCACACCGACATATTCTGTTTTCAATCCACATTCAGCTCCCTCTAACTAAAATAGAGAGCTGATGGACACATTAAACGCTGCAGAGCTTTAACCACACAGTCTGTGTTCCTTTTTGATATGGAAAGAAGTGAAGCATGAAAAGTAGCTCTGAGTCTGAGGCTTTAAAATAAATCTCACCAGCTAACTACATCCCAGACACCGTTGAAGAGAGAGAGTAAGACTATATATGTACACACACATACAGGGGGAAGTTACCTAAAAAGAAAAAAAAAAGAAATAGCTGGTTTTGGCATTTTTATGAGATATGCAACATTTAAGCCTTTTTATTCTTTTAAAACGTTCCCAGTTAGTGATTCACTAATGACAACACTAATGCTCCTCATGGCTTTGTTCAAACATCACCAAGACATGACAAAGAGCCACAGCATATGTGTGATATTTGCCATTCAAGCAACACTGACTCCATGTACATAACACTCGGTCCAACCTGGTAAGACTGCCGTCACTGCCACAGGAGCCTCAGAATTATCATTAAATAAAAAATAAAGAAATTAAAATTGAGCCCAAATGTTTAGTTGCCGTCAGGTTGATGGAAAGTAGAACATATCTGAAGTCGTCTTATGTTTTACAGTGGTCTAAAACTGTGGATCCATTTTTTCCTTATTTGTGATTCATTATCGGTTGGTTTAGGACGTGGAATATGCAAACAGAATAAAATATTTATTGCAATATCACATTTGACAGGTAATCATTCCAGGTTTTCTACAATAAAGTCAGTTTCTTTCTCCTCTGGAGACAAAATCAGTTTTTGGAGAACAATTGATGTATTGTAAGTGGTGCAAAATAGAATTTGTATTTGTATAAAATACCTGGAATGCATTACTAAAACTAACTGGACTGCTTTGTATTGGTGAGGTGCGTCAGCTGTTATGTCCTTCATAATTATGCAGACCGTTCTTGTCTCACAAAATGAAAAAAGCCACACATGGCTTCTCTTACCCTTCTCCTCTCCCTGCGCGTAAGCAGCTGGCCATGCAACAGCCTCCACACCATCCTCCCGGCAATCTTGATGTCAATGCCGAGTAACCGGAAGCCATTATAGTAATGCTTCAACTCATCCACAATCCTCTGATACAGAGCTTTTTGGGCAACTGCCCTCTCCTGCACTGGAGGGATGGCAGGTGCTGAGGCAGCGGTGGACGTTGGGGTGGGCGCTGATGAAGGATGGGACTGAGGTCCAGCTGCTACAGATTCCTTATCTGCAGGAGAAGCTTCCTGGGCTGTGGCTGAGGAGGCCTTAGTGTCCTCTTGCTTTATATCCTGAAGCCATACACCTGAGCTGTGTAGAGAGCGGGCGAGCAGGATGGAGTTGTGGCCACGGCCGAGAGCGTGGCCTCGGAAACAGTGGGGATAGCTGTAGCGGGAGTGCCTGACAGGGAATGAAGATGCGATGTGGCGCGTTGGGTCTATGTGGAGGTAAGCTTTGGAAGTCAGAGAAGAGCAGCTGTGCTTCTTGGACAACAAATAAGATCCTCTGTTGATAAAGAAAAGAAAGAAGGATCAGAAATATAACACGTTGTCTGTTAGGAACTGTGTTTTATTTTTAAAAGTGCAGAATAGTTTAAAAGCAATCAAAAAGTGGGAAATGAAATGTTTATTCCCTCAAGCATGAATATCAAGGTAACATCCAGAGGGAAGATTTTCTGTTGAATTCCACTCTATTAGGCCAACCATTAACATACTTCTTATTGAACATCAAGTTGGAATCAAAAAAGTTCAAACAAAACAAACTAAATTATGCTATTTGCTCCTAAAACACAAGGCAAGCTCTTGAGATTTGTTAATGTTAAATCAGATACAAGCATTAATGCTTTATATTCTTTAGCATGATCCTAAAGAGCTTGACTAATTTATTTCAACATGATGCCAAAAAATAACAAACCATCTAATGCATATTCATCTTAAACAGTCTTAACATGCATTTGTTTTTTCTTAGCCACTGCTCAATGATCAATCAAGAAGAAAAACTACGGATATTCATCAAACAGACTCCTCTTTGCCTACACATTAAGCTCCTCTGATCTCTCTTCTGCTTTAATGATTAACTCACCAGGTACATAAAGTACAACATTTCTAGAGCACGCATCAGCCTGTGAAACAAACCCTGTCACAGACAGGATTGACTTAACCCTTGTGGAAAATTATCAGGTTAAAATTGATAAAAACTAAATTAAAATAAAACCTGGGTAAAATCAAATCTATAATTTATTTAAAATACAAACTAAAAATACTTTGCATCACATATAAAACCAGGAAACACAAAAGACTCTGTGCACAATTATCAGTTTACTTGTTCTAAACAGAACAACAAAAATGGTAGCTTACAATTACACTCGGTGTTATAGCAGTGCTAGTGTCGCAGAGAATGTGCTTCATTTCATTTTTGAGCAGCCTGAGCGTTACAGATAGTGACATTTAATAGTACTCTGCCATATTTAGTCGACCCTAAAATGGGCCAGTAGTATTTGCAGATTGTCAGCTCTCCTGCGGTGCTTGACATCGGGGGGTAAATCAGTACAAAATTAGAGCCAGAAAGATCCTGCCTTAACCAAACCAACCCATTAAAATGAAGGTTACGAGTCCAGGAAGAAAGAACAAGACAGCCAGGTCATGTATTCCCCATTCTGTGAAAAATAAATTGATTTTCAGGATGTGACTAATCACAGTGACTAACCTGTGGGTTTATTGTGTATAGCTCAATAACTGTTTAGAAACAGCTAGCTACGTCACAAACTCCTGTTTGGTAAACATTTCTCTTATATGTTTTGGCAAATCACATCATGCATTCACTCTGAAACTTTGCCATTTATGTACTTCTACAAAACCTTCACCTGTTCCTCAAAGTAATTCATTGTTCAGAGATTATGCTGCCACTGAACTGCGTCTCAGTGATTACTTATAATCAGCCAGCTTCTCCCCCCACCACACAGAGCTACTGATGCTAAAATAAATACACATCAATGGCTCGAGAAGAGGAACTTTGGCTTTCTTGAAACCACTTGTGCTCATGGAGGCCAACAACACATGGAGGTCTCAGTTTGTACACAAAACCTCATGGCTAAATATCTTTGTCCTCAATTTCACACCAGGTCTGACTTAAAGCATTGCACACTTCAATTTACAATAAATGTGATGTCAAGAACATCGGTTTATGTTTAACAAACCCCTTTACAAGCTGGGAATCCTTTTTTTCCCAACCCTGGCATGCAGGCTGACGATATATTGTGTTTTATTATGACACACTGTACTTGCGGGGCCACAAGCAGACGAGAATTGTAAATAAAGGGAAAAAAAATGAAGCCCTGCTTATTACGCAATATAGGTGGTACTCTGGAAAACTAAGTTAGAGACAGGTATCAGGATAATTTTCCTGGCAAAAGAAACCACCAAAACATTAAAATAAAATAAAAAACAAGGTAACAAAGACTCATCTAATGATGCCATTCAAATGCCTAAAGAAAAAAAATGTGATAAAATGTTGTTTGACCAACGTTACTCAATACTTGAGTTATCACTGTGTAGTTGCAGGGTGCAAAATTATCTAATTTGGAGAAAATCAGGTCAGGCACACACAAATGAGGCACACAAGGGATTTGTCTTTTCTAATTTTGCCTCATGAGTACCTTTTCTGTGTGACCAGTCATGAGATGCCAGTAAACAAAGTCTGCGTCATCCTGATGCTCAGCAGAATCCACCAAACTGTTTCCCCCATAAGATGCAAGTATTTCTGCACTGCTTGTATGTTCCCAGTTTACTGTATGATGGCAAGTGTAAGGATGTGCAGTCTGCTTACCTTGATCTTGTGACTGCAAGAAGCACCTGGTGACTAAAGACTGCCATTGCAGAGACAGATCACAGTGTTCTGTTAAAGTAAACACAAAAACAGAGAACATGCAGGTATCAGGTTACAACTCTCACACGTGCTGTAACTACAAGTTGACAGGAAAGAATAAAAACAACAGCAATACCTGCGCAAGCAATAATATAGCCAGACACAAAGGGGATGTGCTTGTTAACTAACTTCGCCTGACATAATCTGACAGAGCTCACATAAGCATAATAATATAGAAAACAACAGGTTAGCTGGATATTACATAATGATATTTTGCGCTGGTAGCACCGAAAATATGACAGTACTGACATAAATACACATTTCGTGTTAAACTACATGAGTTATAAACTATTCGCCTTCTAAAAAGTCTTTAACGAAGTCCAAAATTTGCACTATGATGAATTTTTTAAAGACGTAACTTGACACGGCGTTTGGGAGGAAACCGTAAACATTTCGGTAATTTTCCATCAACGTTACAAAGCAATCAGTAATCCAACTCATTTTTTAAACTCGGGATCAAACTGTCATTACCTTGAAGCTTAAAAACAATGAAAGCTGATGGCAAAAAAGGTAGAACAAAAAGTAAAACTGGAAAAAAAGTACCGGGCGAAACGGGATCCTGCTAGTTCGTCATTACAGAGCGGAGTCTTTCACTAGCCTAGCCCTGTTAGCCGCTTAGCTTAGCCGGCGGTTGGTAGCCACGGCTAGGCTAGCATCTGAAATGGAGCTCACTCACCTCCAGCGTCAGTGACCGAGCTATGGCTGCCGCTGCTGACTGGGCGTTGTAAGGCTTTTCGGTGACACGTAAATAAGATAATCCATCCAAAACAATCGGTCAAGGTGAACAGGAGTGGCGACAGTAACGTCTGATGTGGTGATAAACCCATTTACGGTGGGTTTATGTAGTTAAATCGCCTCCGTATGCGTCGTGATTCAGCCCCTTACTGCTAGTGCAGCCTTCCCCGGCAGCTGCACTCAGAGGTCACGCTATGCATGCGTAAATGTTGTGCGTAGCTCAAAGACCGTCTATTTTGGAAGAGATGTGTCACTCAGTCGTTTGCGAGATAAACTTAAAAGATGCCCCAGGTTTGTAGAAATAGATCATTAAGTGAAATCAAAGGATTTTATTTCTCATAATCATGATTTTGAAAATAACTAATATTTCAGATATCAAGTGAGGCAGCATTAAAATACCTTGAGTTGTTCTTAATTTAAATGAGTCCCGAGAAAACTGGTTTTGCATTCTACCTATCTATCCCTTAACATTTGAACAAGTTTATTGTATCTTTTGATATCTCTGTCACTGATGCTCTCTAACCACTGAGAAACCAAATATATGGTATTTGTTAGACTGATAGATCTCTGCCATCTTACTTCACACATTAAAGAAATAAAGTTTGTCAGCATCCATTACCAGTAGCAGTAATAGATGGTTGACCAAACCAACCCTATTGTATAATCTCGCCCTTCTGAAATCTGTCATAATCTTGGACTCAGTGGCATTTTGGAGTAGATGATTCTTGCTGAATCACATGACAAAGTTGTCAACAAGTTTCAGGTAATACATCTTACAGCTACAGAGTCATCATTGGTTATCTGCAAGAGAGAATAAACAAGTAATGTAGATAATGCAGTTGTCCATAAGACTTCAAACCACCAGGGAGCTTGTTTAATGTTTGTTTTGTTTTGTTTTTGTTTGTTTTGGGTTTTTTGGGCTATGTGGAGGGTGAGGTGCACTCAGTACACTTTACTCTAACTAAGTGAAGTAAGCTGGCTGCAGTAGTAAGATCATCACAGCACTGTCTGTATGTAATAGGCTATACATAGGGGCAGGTTTAACCTGGGGTGCAAGAGCCTCTTGTTTCTCATTTATTAAAACTAGGGATGCAACAATATCACTTTTTTCCAAACCGATATGATGCCTACACTTGAATCTGAGTACTTGCCAATACCGAACCACTGAAAAACTGAACCACATTTAATATTCGGTGTTCGGCATTCGGCCAAGGATTTTAATGTTATTCAGCTTCGGCTGCAAATATTCATTTCGGTGCATCCCTAGAAGACAAGTTATGTTTCTTCTCTGCTTGTTACAGTAATGGTGAAATGAATAAAAAAAAGACAACATAACTTAAATTTCAAGTGAAAATAAACATTGTGCAGAAAAAATTGGGATCAGTTCCTGGTATCGATCGACTTTACCAAGTAGGACGAGCACAAGTACTTTAGGGCGGTATCGGTACCGATACCGATATTGGTATTGGTATAGATGCAACCTTAATTCAAACCCGTATGCTTAGTTATTATAATACAAAACGCAAGTGAGACGTTTAAGATTCCCATTACATATATCGTGTCATGCGTATTATCGCTGCCAGACGGGATACAGAAAAAGAAACGAAGTGAGAGGTCTGTCTGCCTCCTGCCATCTGCAGACCAGGCGAGGAGGCGTTGAAAAACCAATCAGAGACCTTGGTGCAAACGTAACTACTGTATAGCGTTTTGGTCAGAGTGGTCACAAGTGCTGCTTAGAGAGGGAGGAGAATACGATTATTAAATTCGGATTCATGTTGACACATCTACATACAACCCCCTGCCATTTTTCCTGTTTTTTTATTTATTTAATAAATCATATTTAAAGACTCAATCATTTTTTTCCTTCATTTGAGCGCAGGTGTGAGTTTTAATCTGCTGCATTTTCTGCTCCGCTCACCCCCCCTCCACCGTTTGTGTGACCCTGTGAAGTGAACTACACATCCCGGAGTGCCTCTGTTGACCCCTGCAGCCCACATCTGTGTAATTTGGCGCTGAGCTAAGAAGCGAGCGGGCCTTAACAGCAAACAGAGCGCTTTTGTGAAACCAGAGAAAGAGGGAGCTAGAGGTTATTATTAAGTCGACAGGAAGAAGCGAGAATTGAACGTGTCTGTCTCCAACAGGGTTCTGACTAAATCCTGGGTTCTTACATTGAGGAAGAGCCAGGCTTTGGGATTGGGTAGCGACCAGATAGCGTAACACCCCCTCCTCCTCCTCTCTGTCGAGAATTGCGTTAAAACGAAAAGGGAAGGCTAGAGCTTTGTCAACATTTCAGGATAATTTTTTATTATTTTGATTTTTTTTCTCCCTATATATTAAACGAGGACTTTTTGCTGGCTGATGTAGGTGTTTAGAATGGGACACGCTGAAGGTATTGACATCTTTTTATTTATTTCCCTGCATCTTTCGACTCGGCATCAAAATCCGTGCTGCTGCTTTGCTCTCCTCCGTAGCGACAAGCGTGTTTGCCATATCTCTGTGTTGCTAGCTCTCCCCCCCTTTTGCCTCTGTACGGAAGGTTTTTTTTGCTTGTAGCTAGCTTATGCTGGGCACATTTTCCTCCAAACCGCCAGTGATGGAGGTATAATCACGGCAGAAAATTTGATTTAAAGGGGCAAAGGCAGCCATATTGGCAGTGCAACGTTAGCCTAGCCAACATTAGCTTCTCCTTTCATCTTGTTTCCTTGAGTGCTGCGCCTAAAATGCACAAATGCAATCAGTTAAATGTGTTTTACTAAACACTAGCATACACGTTTTTTGTTTTGTGTTAGATTTGTTTACCCTTCTATCTGCTCCCATCTCTTAATTTTGGTCCCTTTTTTATTTGAGGTAGCTTGGAGCTAGCATCGCAGGAAGCTATAACATCATTCAGTTAAATAGTTTGCAATGCGTACGCGTTTTAAGATAAAAACACGCAGCTGGGGCAGATGTTATTCTACATCACAATACCTGAAACTCCCTAAATTATCATTTATAGTCGATATAGGTGGTTAGTAACCGCTAATTGACACCGTATGGATGTTTACATTATTCACAGCGTGGTCACAAATTGGACCACAATGAGTGGATTAGTCCAATTCACTTTACCCGTTTCACCTGATTAATGGCTCATCAAAGATAATAAACGTGTCAAAAATAAAAGGCCAAATAAGCCACTGGCAGCAGCTCTTTGTTTTGTTTGTGATAGCAGTCTACCATGTGTTTGCGTTGGTGTAATAAAAACATTATATGATTAAATGCTTTTGGAGCGAGGCACTGCTCTCATAACAAATGGCTGTGCTGCAAAACCTCCTAATCACAATAAAATACAGCCATTCTGCAATTTAACACCTAGTTTCAGGTGTAAGGTGGTGTTTTTGGCTGTGAAATTCACCTCATGAGTTAAATGATTGTTCACTGGCAGCTTTTACAAGGACATTCATTTCCTGGTTTTCAGTGTTATCCAGGTTTTGATCATATGCTGGTTATTATGTTTGCATAGGATGGAAGAAATCAGGTTATTTATGTATGCACTGCTATAGCATCCATGTTTTTGATCAAGTGTGCACTGTGTCTAATTTTCCTGTCATCTTCACCACTACTTTTAATCTTTGGGGAATATTCAGAAACTTGGATTGTTTGTCACCGTATCCCAGTCTGTGTTGGAGAACTCAAGCTCTGATATCCAGGTTGATTTCTGAAAGCAGAACAAGATATTGACATGCAAAACACTTAAACAAGGCTAGAAAAAAGTGTAGTGGTGCTAATGTTCACACAGCAACTACATGATAATCCTGCATCCAGTATTCATTTGGTTCATGAATACAATTTCTTGGATGCTATTTATAAAAAATTGAGCTCATACTCATGTTTTAAATGTAAGAACCAGATTTTTTGTAGCCTAAACCACTGTTTAGTTGCTAGAATTTGGTCATTGTTTCAGCTTAATTCATTTGCAACTAATATTTGTTTGGATGCTGCATAAAAGTTGAAGCCAAAATCTCCTTTTTTTTCTTTGACTGCTGTTAGGTTTTTATAATTGAGATAATTGTATGAGTGACGTTGTTAAACACATTGAAATAAATTCCTTCAGGGATCAAAAATGTTATCTTTTCATTTATTATTTGATAATATTGCCACAAACCAGAGCCAGTGGTTGGTGGCAGGTTTCTATGCCACTGGCGGAAATATAGTGAAGCTAACTTGTGCATCCTGCAGCACACACTCCATCTGATGGGCTTTTGCTGCAGAAGCAAGGAGTTTGATATAGGGGTGAAAGATATATCGTTATCATATGTATATCGAGATATGAACATTTAAGATATTGATATCGAAAAAGCAACAATATAAAAGATTTACCTTGCACTCGTCCTACATGTATAGCTCTGGAAGTTTGTACTTTCTGAAAAATACTTTGTTTTCAACTTGTAGTCATATCGTATCGTATTGATATCGAGGTATCATGCATGTAAATCGAGATCCAAAATTTTGTCCATATCGTTCAACCCTAGTTTGATGTTTGTTATGTTAAGCTGGTCGTCTCTTATCTGCCAAAGAGTAGAGGTTAGGCTCTCGCTGGTTTTTGTGTGTACTTGAAGACGATGTGTGACGATGTGTATCGCACGTTTCTGTCAACAGGTCCAGTCAAAGAAAAAGACAGTTAAGGATGCAGGAGCCCAACAATGGATTTCTCCTTCTCTTTCATGCAAGGGATCATGGGAAATACAATTCAGCAACCCCCTCAGCTCATTGACTCAGCCAACATCAGACAGGAAGGCACCTGCGACACCGGCAGTGACCCGGGTGAGGATGGTGGTCCCTCCTACGATGCGGCCCTGGATGCAGAGTTTCCGTACCCGGCGCCAGCCTCCGAGGACATGCCGCAGGTCCCGAACGGCTACCCGCCGGGTCTGGGCATCTACGAGCCGCAGGCCAAGTTTTCCATGTACTCGCAGTTCCCCAACGGCTCCGCCAACGGTTACGGGGCCATACGTAGCTACGGAGAGCACGGCCTCCTTCCGGGGGAGGGGACGGTCCTGAGAGGTCCGGGTCTCCAGGAGAGACCTCTGTCTCCCGTGTCGCCCCCTCTGTCCGCGCATCATTCACACCTCCACCACCATCACCTCCATCACCAACACCATGCTCACCCCTTCCACTCAAACCCGCCTCATATACAGAGCCACGCGCCGCCGCAGAGCCCTCCGCCGCCGCCGCTGCCGTCTCAGCACCACCTGCCCCAGACGCCTCACATCATGACCCACAATCTCCCTCCACCTCCCCCGTTACACCTGCCTTCCTCCAGTCCTCCTCCCTCTCTCGTGGACAGTACGCCTTCATCCCAACCGGCCCAGGCCCCGTCCAACGCCCCCGGCGGGGTGCTGAAGAAAACAAGCTCCCCGGAAATCAAGCTGAAGATCATCAAGACGTATCAGAACGGAAAAGAGCTGTTTGAGTCGGCGCTGTGCGGAGATCTGCTGCAGGAGCTGCAGGTGAGGCACACAGACGGACTGAACACAACACTTTTATGTGTGTTTACGTTTCTCATTCAGAAAATTTACTTCTTGTAGGAAAGACAGAAAGATCTACTTTTTTATGAAATATAGAGTGTGCACTTGATGATTAAAAATGAAATTATAAGCTATGATATATCACGGTCCAGGTGTATTCCACATATGCTGCTGCTCAATTTTAAGTTTTAAATCTCCTTTTCTACTCCAAGTTAAGTTATGCAGGGTCCATCCAATTACGTGCAAGTATAATAAAACAAAACTCGGAATAAATGTTAATTCTTCAGGTGATTTTTACAGCAATTATTCTTTTAGGTTTCTTTAACGTAGGGCGTGGCAATATATCGAGTCTTTCAAATTAATCGAGACACGAGATATAGAATGAGGGAATATCGTTTATATTGAGCCGAAGTGCCTCCGATACTGCCTCAAATTTTGGTATCGGCGAGTACTGGAATTCAGGCACCAATTCAATACCATGTAATTTATGAAAATGAGTGTCTATATACTGATTAGCTCAATTAGCTCTGACACAGTTCTTCTTCATTGTTCTTAAACCAGTTGAACTGTACAGCCGATAGCGATGTGGTCAACGATGTGGCAGCATTACACACTGGATTCCACCAGCAAGGCTGCATCTGAAGATAAATGGCTTCAGTTTGCTGCATTCATTCATGTTTTACATAGACTTTAACCTAAGCCAGGCCTTATCACAATGTTAATCATTTCACAGTCATGCAGGTTTAATATTACATTTGTTTTATAACATACTGGTATCGGTACTTGGTATCGACCGATACCTATAGCACCAGTATCGGGAGGAAAAAAATGGTATCGGAACATCACTAAAAATTTATCTCTCTTTTAAGAGAGAACAGTATTTTTGTGATGTTATTGAAGATTATTTCATAGTATTCTTCTAATACAAATCTACTTTATTTTCAGTCAATATTTTAATTAACATCCTTAATAAAAGTGTATTTAGCACTCAAGGATGTTCATTTGAATCATCTGTTTGGTTGCTTGATAAATATATCGAAATATATATTGTATATTATCATTAAGGAAAAAGTTATCGAGATATGAAATTTTTTTCATATCGCCCAGCCTTACTTTGTTATAATTTTTTAGCCTCTTAGATTCATATGTATTTATTCATCTGTACTGTTCACTTTTAAAAACAAATTACAGAATAACTAGATATGCATGTAATTGCACAACAGCAAAAATAATTAGCTTCTTGAGTGTGAAAATTTTTTTATTTGTCCAGCTCAAACATTTTCTGTCTGCTTTCAAGTTACAGTTATTTCTCGCAATCATGTATAATTTTAGCATAAGCCTTCTGGCTTTTTTTTAGGTGTTTGTAGATAAATTAAATTTAGTACAAGTGAAGATTTTTTTCTGCTTTCAGCTTTAACACAACAAATGAAAGAGTATAGTCATCCATCAAATTTACTTTTTTATTGCCCTTTTGGTCTTGCTAAAATTTTTCTTTTTGTAAATGTTTGTTTTAAAAATATACATAAAATAAAGGGCCGGGAAACAACTGAGACATCTGAAATGTTGTAAAGCACTTTTGTGCAATAAAGATTATCTTGTAGTGAATAGAAATAGAAAAAAATAGCGAGTTGTCTTGTTTGTTAATTGTTTAGACTGTAAAATGCCTGAGGGTAGTGAAATTTAAAAAGGTCCCTGTTAGTGCCTGATTTTGTCCATGAAATATATTTCCAGTATATTTCTTGTGCTCGGCTGCATGTTTCAACTCTTTTAATCAACTGCATAAAATGACGCTAAATAATAGAATCCAATGATTTTCATTTAAGTGCAAATCGAATTTAATCTTTCAGTGGTAATAGATATAATTATTGCAGAATCTTTACATTTCAGTATAATAAAATTACATTAAAACAGATTAAGAGAAAATGTAATGATGCATCACCAAACAAAAGGATAAAACATACTTTTTTTTTTTCTCCAATCTTTCAAAGGAGTCCCAAAAGAACGAAGCCACTCTGATGCAGCGTAGACACGAGAGGAAGAAGGAGAAAAGGAAAAAGAGCGCGAGGCTGCAGCTTCAGGTTCGGGAACAAAACCTGGATTCAAGCCAGACACAGGCAGGTACGACGGGCCAGACAGAGGACACCCACATCCAGCCCCCGCCAAGAGAATCGCCGCCAGCCCAGACAGAAAAGCCTCAGAAGACCGTCATCAAATCTGAACCAAAGACGCCGAAGGCAAGAGCGAGCGAGTCATCGTAGCTCGCTGTAAACCTGCACAGATTCTGACCAGGGACTCGTTTTGTTTCCATATTCAGGTTCCAAAAGTTCATCATCCATCAGTAATCCAAGAGACGGGCTTCTGTAAGGAGTTTGTAATCGGAGACTTGGTGTGGTCCAAGGTGGGCACCTACCCCTGGTGGCCCTGCATGGTCTCCTCCGACCCGCAGATGAAGGTGCACACTCGGATCAACACCAGAGGTAAAGTCCGCTCTAAAAACCTTCCTCGTTATCCGCCGCTTCCCAGTCTCTTCCCACAGTCCTATTCAGACTTCCCAGACATTTAAATTGTGTCTTTGTTTTCTTTAATGTTCATAATGTCTGAATAAATTTAAATAAACTGAAAAAAAAAAAAACTGAAATATGTTCCCTTCTCTGCTGCTGCACAGGCCACCGGGAATATCACGTCCAGTTCTTCGGTAGTGTCGCCGAGCGAGCGTGGATCCACGAGAAGAGGATAGTCATGTACCAGGGGAAGCAGCAGTTCGACGAGCTCCAGGCAGAGACGCTGCGTAAAACCACAAACCAGGTCGAGAGACACAAAGTATGTATGAATATGACATCCTGGAATATTATCTGATAGTTATTCATCAATTCTTATACTTATTTTAAATATTCCTTTTTTATTGTTAGGGATGCAACAATACTTCTTTTTTCCAAACCGATCCGATAACGATACGTCTTGCACACTAAAAAATGCAATGAATTCAAAGACATGTTTTATTTTCTTCTCTGCTTTTTACAGCAAACAATGGTGAAATAAATAAAAAATAAAATATAAATAAAAATGACAACATGATTACACACATTGCGTGTAATAAATTGGTATCGGTTCATGGTATCGAACGAGTACTTTAGAGCCCTGGTATCGGTATCGATGCAACCCTATTTATTATCTAAACCTGTGGTTCCCAAACTGTGAAATGATCTCGCCACCCACATGTGGGTCCAGACCCAGAGGTTCGCCAGATAATTATGAATAATCTAAAACCTAAATTCATCAAATAAATTTGGGATTTTTATCATGGCTGTTAAACTTAAACCATTAAAAAGAGATCAATCTAAATTTAACACATTAATTCTTTAACACATTAATGCATAAATCCTGCTTAATCTTCTGTATTTATGAAGACACCATTTATGAAGACAGTTTTCAAGCCTTACATTTAGGGGAACCTGCAGGATGACCCATCTGATATATAATTAAAATTATATTACCTGCCGGTTCTGCTCATTTACTCAGAGAAAGAGAAATCTATTGTATAATTTTAAAATTATAACGCCATTATATGTCATCTTAGGGGTCGTGTCTCTAAAAGTTTGGGATCCAGTGATCTAAACCAACAAAAATGTCTTTTTTTTTATTCTGTCTCTGCAGCTCATGAAGCCCATCCCTCAGCGGGAGCGTGCTCAATGGGAGGTGGGCGTGGGCCACGCGGAGGACGCCTTCCTAATGACGCGCCAGGAGCGAATTGACAACTACACTTTCATCTACGTGGACCCCGAACCCAACGAAGGCCCCCCGAGCAAGAAACCCAACATCAGGACTGAGAAACGAAACCGGCGGTCCAGCGGGTCAGTCGGAAAGAAAGAAGACGGACCCGTGAAGTCGCCGGACAAAGAGCAGCCGCCTCGACGGCAGCTTCCACGGAGACAGTGCAGCGTTTCCAACACCGACGACAACACAAACATCCAGACCTCCAGTGAAGAGAAGGGCGACCCGCAAAGGCCGGTCTCACCCAAACAGAACGCCGCCGGCGACGAGCAGGTGCAGCAGGACTCGCCGCCTCCAGTCAGAGCCTGGAAAACAGCCGCTGCCAGGAAGCTGCTGCCTCTCTCCATCACCATGAAGAGGCTGAATGTGGAGATCACGAAGTGCGACTGGCCTCTCCTGCAGAGAAAAAGTGCTCCGTCCCCGAAGAAGGAAAAGGAAGATGAGAAGGAGGAGAGAGTGGAAAGAGAGGCGAGGCAGCCCGACCTGGGATACTGCTCACCTGAGGTGAGTGTGCCTCAGTGCAGGTGTAAAAAACAGAGGCGTGACGCATCCTGTCGGGTAATTTCCGGATGTTGCTTTCAGCAGGATAGCCGAGCTAAACCTGAGCCTAGCCCCGAAGAAGACGACGATGGGGAGGAAGAGCAGGAAGAAGGGGATGAGAGAAGAAGCTCCCCCGCCAGCCGGAGGAGCGACGAGGGAGGAATCCAGCAGACCTCTTCCCCCGGATCGCAGCACAGCAGTCCGCAGGGTGAGTAAACAAAGCCAGCCGGTTTGCCAAATGTTTCGCTGAGGAATAATTCTGGAGTCGGCGTGAAGCGCAAGTCGATATTTTCTCTGTTTCCAGGGTCTCAGGAGAGGAAGCTGCAGCGGCGGTGTGTCAGGAGCAAGTCTGAGTCAGAGAGAGGCAACGATCCCGTCCCGAAGAAGAAAACCAAAAAGGAACAGGTATCGTTCGTCCTCATCTACCCGCCGTTCAGGCCGAAAATACAGCCGCTTAGTCAAACATGCATGGAAGTATTTCCCTGTGTGAGCTCAGAAAGCTTCAGTTCTTTGAAGTGCTGCTAACGGACTAAAAATAATTACAAAGAAGGATTAACAGCTGGAAAGCTGTTTCTCCTACAGAGCCTCAGGTGTTACCACACAAATCAAAAAGACAACTTCAGTAATACGAACTTTCACATTTAACTTCCTCGCAGGCTGAGATGGCTCCAGAGACCACGCTGAGGACGGGCTCGCAGAAAGGTAGGGGTCCTTCTTTCACACTCTAACACGTCTCCTATAAATGTTCATCTGAGTTCCCAAACCCACACAATGGCCATGTTAACATGAGACTTTTAATTCCTCTTTTAAAGCAGAATTAAAGTTAATTCCACTTTAAACAGGTGAAAAATAACCATGTAAACACTTAATTCCTGATGCAAATGTTAATTCTGAATTAAACCTGAAGGAGCAGATTTTGATTAATTCAGAATTATTAATTCGTAATTAAAAAACATCATGTAACCGTGGCAAATGTGTGTGAACCGACAGGAGCCAGTGAGATCTCAGATGCGTGTAAGCCCCTAAAGAAACGGAGCAGAGCATCAACAGATGTGGAGATGGCTTCGTCACAGTACAGAGACACGTCCGACTCCGACTCCAGAGGCCTCAGTGACCCACAGGTAGGCTTCAGAAAACACAAAACCTAATATTTCAGCTCAGTTAATGGCTTTTTTCCCCTCCTTTCAAAACAATAAAAGCCTGAACTCAGCACCACTTCGCTCCAAATGTTTATGAATATTGAATATTTTGCTGCACCTGTGCTTCAGGGTTTATTCGGGAAGAGTCTGGACAGTCCAGCAGCGGCCGATGCCGACGCTTCAGACACCCAGTCGGTGGACTCCGGCTTGTCCCGACAGGACAGCAGCGCCGGCAAGAGAGACACGGTGTGCCAGGTCAGACTGGTTTCTGTTTGTTAAAAAACCAGCTCGCCAGGTTATTTTTATTGCTTCTTCAATGTTTTCAGTGGTATACAGAAATAAAAAGGCTCTCATAATGTACATAACTTTAAGTGCAGCTCAATCATTGTCCAGGATTTAAACAGTTTTCTCACCCCAGTCAGGGATATCGATTATAATATAAAATACTAAGAGCAGCATTTACTTAAATAACTAAAACAATCAAACAAACCAAACAGTTTATCCATTTTCCAAGGTTAGCCCAAGTCATTTCACTATTGTGTACAAACTTGGATGTCAGACTAAGTTTTATGAGGATGTAAGCTCATTTCTCCATCCTCTAGATCTGTGAGGTGTATGGAGAGGGTTTGGTGGTGTGCGAGGGAGACTGCAGCCGGCAGTTTCACCTGGAGTGCCTCGGTCTGTCTTCCCCACCCGAAGGCAGATACACCTGCTTGGAATGTAGAAATGGTGAGTAAATTATGCAAAATCCCTCTTCAGTATCTGAGCTGAGTTATTTCTTTACTCTGACAGACTTCTTGGCATTTCCTTCTTTTTTTTCAGGCAATCATCCGTGTTTTAGTTGTAAAACTGTGGGTCGGGAGGTGACCTGCTGCTCTGTGTCCGGATGCGGGTGTTACTACCACGAGGACTGCGTCCGGAAGCTCCCGGGAACCACCAACGGTTCAGGCGGGGGCTTCTGCTGCCCCCAGCACAGCTGCTCAACCTGCTGCCTGGAGAGAGACGTCCAGCGAGCCAGTAAAGGTACAGCTGTCCATCTTTTTCTCCGCTTTCCTGTTCGCAGTAATGGCTGAGATGAAACAAAAAAGTGTAAGAAAATGGGTGAAATGGTGAACTTGAAGAATATTCAGAGGAAATGTTTATTTTATTTTCTTTTAATATTGATTTACTTTGAGGGTTTGGTGACGGCCTTGTTTGAAAAATGCAGCTCCACCTCAAGCTGAAAGGGCTCATTTTATGTTCAAGTAGGATGCTTCTGGGGAACAGCTGCTGAAAATTGAAATGATAGAAATGTTCCTGGTGATGTTTTTAGATAATGCTGCATTATTAGTATCTGAAACACTGAAAACATGCAGAGTTTCTTATTAAGTTTTGGTGTTTTTCATGTTTTCGTTCACACCGGGAGAGTCCGGGGAGCTTGGTGTTGCTCTATGATGCACTTCATGCCATTAGCTCACACTGAATGCTATAAAAACATTATGTAATAATAAAATAGAATAAAAATTTAGCAAATAGACCATTTAAACATGCAAGAAAAGAAGTAAACATAAAATAGAAACTCTGAGTTAATAATCTTTGGACACAAATGTGCCGTGTGCCTCGTTCAACAATGAATGAACAAATGAGTAACTGTAAAATGAATGTGCAGTATTAATTATGCTGCACGCTGGGTTTGGTGTACATGGTGTACAGCTGGTTAGCCTGGTTGGGGAACTTACTGACTTGTATGGTGAGCACAATGTGAGACACACAGATTTCAAGCCAAACTAGTTTTGTTCTTTGATCTGCGCTGAAGTTATGGAAGCTGTATGTGGAAGGCATAAAGCAACAGTAGTGTGTGAATTCACCCTAAAACTATGTTGCAAGTCTAAAAAACTGAATTGTACTCTGAGCACACTGTTTAATTAATTATAATATAATTATCCAATTAAAAGGTGACATTTTAATGATATAATGTTAAATCTATACCTTTTTACCCAGTGATCTTGGACAGTTTCAGGCTCCTAATCCTGGTTTTGTTGACCAGTAACCGAAACCTCAAGCTTCTTAAATCAGTTTCACCTGAATAATAGTTCAAGTCCAAAGGTTACCTTATCCATTGTTTTACTAATATTTGTGCAGCTCGAGTGTGAAGCAAAGCCGGTTAAGTCTCTGAACTCCAGCAGGAGTAAAAAATGGTGAAGTGGGTGTAGATTTTCTTTGATTTCAGCTTGAGCCTGTTCAGGAATCTGATCCAGAAAGTCCAAGAAAGTCCAACATGTTAAAGGGTTTCGCCTTTGCCGACTTTTCCTATGCTTCTCCTCCAGGTCGCTTGATTCGTTGCATCCGCTGTCCGCTGGCCTATCACACGGCCGACAGCTGCATGGCAGCGGGCAGCGTCATCCTCACCCATCACATTATGATCTGCAGCAACCACGGCAGCGTCAAGCGGAACGGCCTCGTCACCTCGCCCGTCAACGTGGGATGGTGCTTCCTGTGCGCCAGAGGTAAGGTTTCACCGCTGAACACATGACAACAACCCCCCCGACCAACCATTCACCACCATGATTCAGCTCCGACCCCGACCCCAACTACACCACAAGTGTTGTTTTGGTTTATTTTTTTGCTTCTTCTGGATTTTATTTGCCCCTTACAACAGAGCTTCTACATATCAGCCTTTATTCCCAGCCACAGCTCCACTCACCTCTCCCGGGTGATGACAGAAAGCTAACACACTGAGTTTAGATATTTAGGTACATGTTTGGTGTTTGGCGTTGTTGCTCATGTATAGCAGTGCTGTGAGATGTAATGTTTGTTTTCCATCACAATACTAAAAGTATAAACACTGCACTCCACCTAGAGGAATTACATTTTCTGTGAATACTGATGAGGGAGAAAAGGTTTTTATTAATTATTTTAAAAATTACTTTTAGCCAGTTTGTACCTGACACCTAACGACAAGTTGAGTGCATTGTTTGGCCTTTTTGTGGAGGGACAAACGTTTAGTTTTTCCTTTTTCTGTTACAACTGTGTGCGTGTATGAGGCTGTGCAAATGTTTCTCTTTTTTGTGAAATTTGGCTAATTTCGAGTTTGACTGCGGCTCACCCCCGTCTCTTCCTGTGTGTCTTGTGTAGGGCTGTTAGTGCAAGACCTTACTGACACCATATTAAGTTCATATGCCTATAAGTCCCACTACCTTCTGACTGAGTCAAATCGTGCTGAGTTGAAATTACCTATGATTCCCTCTCCTTCGTCAGCTACCAAAAAGAATGTTGGGAAAGGTAATTGAACAGTTTTTCTCTTTCTCCTTTGTCCCACTAGTCTGTGTTTGTGTTGTGCCTGCTCCCATTATGGTTTAGTTCCCTTTTTTGCACACATCTTTCATTTCAAAGCCTTGCTGTGCAAAGCTAATTAACTGATTTAAACATGCAGTTAATTTAATGCAGAGTGGCCAAAAATAACTTCAGCCAAGTCCAAACGATGAGTGGACCTCATGCAAGAATCCTTCCGGGATCCTTTTCCCAGATTGCGCTTTTTAAGACGAATATTACTATAAGTCAGAAAACTCACATGTTGTGTTTTATCATATCGCAGTTGGAAAGTACAGATGTAAATGGTAATAAGCTCTGTAAAAGTCCTGGTGAAATGATTGCTGGATCTTTATCTAACTCAGGGGTGTCAAACTCATTTTGTTCAGGGGCCACATACGGCGCAGTTTGATCAGAAGAGGCTCAGATCAGTAAATTTATTACATAATAATCTTGAATTAATAAAAAAAACATGATGTTTTCCCGTTTGTTTTAGTGTAAAGAAGTACAAATTACTTTGTTTAATGGTCTTAATATTTGGAAAAAACTATCAACAATCTGAATTTTCTTCACAAAAATGCAATCCCCACAATATTTTACCTCAAATATACATTTTTATTCATTTAAATGTTTTTTGTGTTTATTATATACTTTGTATAGATTATAAATAATAAAGTTTAATAAAGAAATTTAATTTAGTCATTTTTAAATTTTAAATTTTTTATGTATACAATTTACGTGGCATAAAACCTATGCATATTATTTGTATTAAATCTTTCTTCTAGATTTATTTATTTACAAGTTAACTTCATTTTAAATATATGCGTAATCACACAAGTATTACAAATAACAGATCCCAATGGATCTAAAATAATCACAAAACATGTAATTACAGGTACTGTATCTGGTGCTAATAAAATTCAGGTTTTCACATTTTGATTGGAGTAACTTTGTCCAAATTCATCCTGCGGGGAAGATTGGACCCCATTGGCGAGCCGGTTTTGGCCCCCTGGCCGTATGTTTGACATCCCTGATCTTGCTTGAGCAGAGAAACCATCAGAGAATGTAAATTCCAGCGATGCGTTTTCAGACCGGCACTTCGGTAGAAATAGAAAAGTAATGCAGAGATTCCAAAGTCAGGTTCACAACCACTTCCTTAGCTTTTTTAGGAACTTGTGACCTGCTTTGCTTTTTCAGCAGGTGTCAAGTGACCTACATGCTGAACCTGTGTCAAATGACAACAGGTGGTCATACTGTATAACTCTCATCACTCTTGGTGCTGAGAGGCGGGGAGCTTTGACGGTGAACCTGAGTTAAAAATGACTTTCTCACACCATTGAGGTCCTGTACAAAAGTAAAAGCTCTAAAAAATGATGCCATATATCCTGATGAAATGTAAAAACTAGGCCAACCTTGTATCTCCTTTACACTTATGCATTTTCAAGGTGTCCTTAAGCTTGTTTGAAACTTCTTGGAGAATGGCCACAAATGTGGAGATTTATCTTTCTGCTCCTGTCGTCATTTCATTTATTGCCAGACTGACTCCTTAATGATTATGTCAGGGCTCTGCAGACTCCATGATCTTACAGCTGGAGATAAATCTTTATGTTTAGGCAGATGTCCCCATAATACAAAGTAACTGGGCCAATGAGATGCCTCTATGATGGACCAACATCTTAAGTTCCTTTAATTTCTGCACATTAATGTATGTCCAAGGGGGGATTATATGGGTTTATTGAGAGTTTAAATAATTTAAATTAGTGAAGCAAAGTACTTCAAACTTGAATCTTGATTAACAGATGACAGTAAGTTTGTTTAAACGTAAAATTCCTTCATGCATAATGTAGTCTGTTGTAGTAATATGGTTTTGTTTAAATGTAAATGTTCATTTCAGTTATATAAACTACATCATGGTAATTGTTCAGAAGCATATGAACATGCACAGATCTTTGGCTTGTGACTAATCCTGATTATTCATGGATTTCCTTCACTCGTTTGAGTGAAAATGAGTATATGTCACCATTCTGTTACTGTGAGGGATTCTTGCATAAGGTCCATTCAGAGGTTGGGTTTACAGAACCAGTCTATCTATATAAACCTATATATGACGCATCTTTGCAAAAAACGTAAACAAGACGGCGCAATTTCTCTCTTTGAATGTGTGATTTGTCATCACCGTGCAGTAGCTCGGTATGATGCTCTGTGTTAGCTTAGCTTGTGGTTTGTGGATCTTCCCACTGCTGGAGGTACACTGCTTCTCTGCTTCAGCACTCTGGGCTTGTTTTTTTATTTGAAAGGCCTTGTCCAGCCTCACCTCCTTTTATGCTGGCTGCAACTAAGTCTTTTTTGTTTGTTTTTGTTTTCTTTTTGACTGAAAGTTTCAGATGATATGACATTTTTTGGCTCCCTTTTGTTTTATTGAGCTTTGACCTGCCTTGGATGGAATGCAATTCCAATTGGGATGAGATTTGTGTACATTTACGCAATGATGAGTTCCCAGGATAAAAGTGGTGAACTTTGTCTTTAATCTTGATGTCAGTATTATATTTCATTATAAAAGATAACTGGAATAGCAATGTGATTCCATGCAAGCTGGTCTGTGCAGGATGCGATCTGTGATTGGGCTTCACTGGCAGGACTGCATGCCTGCTTATTGCCAATATTGTGTTATTTGAGCGTAACCCTAATTAATTTCTTGCTGGCTGACTTTATTCCGGTGCTGCCGCATGTATTTCCCTTAAACTGGTCTTGGTACAGTGCTCTGAATCTGATTGCCAGACATGCTGTTACTGCTGCAGTGGAAACTTAACTTAACTTAAGAACCACTTGCAGGGGTTTTAAAACCATTGTCATGTTGTTTTTTTTTTATGCAGTGCTGCCGTTACAGGAGCGCTTATTCAAGCAAAAAACTCTTATTTATTCTAAAATTTTTTTAAAAATAAAAAAATTGTTCTTTAGTAGCTTTAGAAACTTGAGAACATGTTTTTGTCTCATATTATGTGATATGGAAAACCTATAATTTAACATTTTTAGGGTTTATGTTTCTTAGGCTTGTCTGCAAATGAGATTCAGAGTTTGTCCAGGTATTAAGATGCATCACCTAATCATACACTCCTCCTCTCTTTGTATACTCACGTCCCACAACGCATGCACACACGCATACATACACACATGTTTACATCCATACAAATGTAGGAGGCAAGTTGCTGTGCTGCGACTCATGCCCAGCTTCCTTCCACCCGGAGTGTCTGGAGATGGAGATGCCCGAGGGCGCGTGGTCCTGCAATGATTGCAGGGCAGGGAAGAAACCACACTACAAACAAATTGTCTGGGTCAAACTGGGCAACTACAGGTAGGCAGAGAGCATTGATCGTAGACTCCTGAGGGTTGTTCTTCTATCACTTTGTGGTATGGGTACTTTAAAATAAAACCTCTGCTGATAATTCTAAGGAAAAGATCAGCATTAACTAAAAGTATCACTTGTAAAGGGTAATTTTGGTTACATTTTTTAATTTGCTGGCATTTCCATTATAATGAACATGAGCACTTGACTTGTGTTGTACATCTGCTGCAGTTAAAAGAGGAACTTGTACCTGACAAACTCTAATCTGATATGATGTTGGCTCTGATCTATTCATAGCAATAATTGACATCAACAAAAATGTAAAAATATCACCAGCTTATTTTTTTTTTGGTCATGTTCAACAGTTTTGCTTCACACCTCAGAGAAAAGCCGGGTGTGATGAGGGTAATCAGGCCGTGCTTAGCAGAGTATGACACTGTTGCAGTTTTCAGAAATGCAACATAACCCTGAAATCTTTCATAAGCTGTTTGTGAGAACACTCTTTGCATCAAATGACCAGACTTTTTGCAGAGTTCTCCAAAGTCCACTGAATATTAGAAATAACCCGCATGTAAACATGGCGGGTTATTCATTAAATCATTATGGAGCCTCATATTTTCCTCTCCTTGATCTGCCTCCTCTCTCCTCGTTGACCCAGAAATTAGTCATAAGCAAGGCCAGTTTATTATAGCTCATTTCATGTACAAGACAATTCAAAGTGTTTTACATAAAACATTAAGAGCACTACATTGGTGTGCAGAGGTCATTTAAGATAAAGAAACAAGGGAAAGAAAAAAAGGAAAAATAATTTATGGGATGTTTCCATTTGGGTTTTGCGGCTGGGGGAGAACAGAGGAGTTATGCACTGGTGTGTACTTCCTGGAAGTCTTTCTGTTTACACATTAAGCTAGTGCAACTCATTAATAACTTTAATTAAAAGTACAAGTGAAATGTTTGAACACACCTACTCATTAAAAATTAATTCACAGTCCAAACCTTCCTGGAACTGATCCATTAACTAACACCAGTAAGGCTTTTCTGACATAAAACACTCAAATCCAGCGGCAGGCCTTTAACACGGCCATGAACAGATAATCCAGCCGTATTGCTCCACGTATTTTATATGCATTAGCTTTAAATTACAGCAAGGATGTCTCATTTTGTTACAAAACTACTTCTTCAACTGTGAACAAAGCTGCAGATGATGCTGATTATTTTATATTCACCAGTGTTCATGTGTGAAGACAGTTTTATGCAAAGCATTTATCATCCCTTGGCATAATGCCTGATTAAAATCTGATAATTTCACTCTGAAAATTGCTCATAATCCTAAAAGTAGATTTTTAATTAATCAGGCAAGAAAATCTCCTGATTAAAAACCATCTGAAATTAAAGAAAAATTACATTGTGTGACTTTCCTCCTGGAAATTCTGCAACTAAAGTGTTACGAGGAAAGAATAAGAAGTCAAATTTTTTCTTAGTTATGTTCTTTATGATGAGTTTTTACCCCACTCCTTTCTTTCATATTACACGATGTCTCGCTCCTTGCTAGGTGGTGGCCAGCAGAGATCTGCAACCCTCGCTCTGTGCCGTCAAACATTCAGAGTCTTCGCCACGATATCGGGGACTTCCCCGTCTTTTTCTTCGGCTCCCACGACTACTACTGGATCAACCAGGGCCGGGTGTTCCCATACGTGGAGAACGACAAGAACTTTGTTACGGGTCAGATCAACATCAACAAAACCTTCAAGAAAGGTAACTATACCCAGGAAGTTTCCTCTTAACTCAAGCGTAATATTTTTTAGGTTATTTCATGTTTTTATGAGGTATTATTGATGTTGCAGCACTGGAAGAAGCAGCTCGGCGGTTTCAGGAGCTCAAAGCTCAAAGGGAGAGCAGGGAGGCTCTGGAGCAGGAACGCAACTCTCGCAAACCTCCGCCCTATAAATTCATCAAGGTAATGATAGCAAAGAGAGGACGCATGTTGAAATAGAAATGATGTTCTTTAAGTTATGTTGGTTGTTTTTTCTGTAACAGTCCAACAAGCCAGTGGGGAAAGTGCAGATGCATGTGGCCGACTTGTCAGAAATCCCACGATGCAACTGCAGACCGACAGATGAGCATCCTTGCAGCCTCGATTCGCAGTGTCTCAACCGCATGCTGCAGTACGAGTGTCATCCACAGGTCTGACTTTGTGCTCTTCTTGTTCTTTTCCTTTCAGAAGAAACCGATAAAAATGCACGACTTAACTTATTGTTCATCTTTTTTTGCTGTCAGGTGTGTCCTGCAGGAGACAACTGTGAGAATCAGTGTTTTTCCAAACGGCTGTATGCAGAAACGGAGGTGATGAAGACGGAGGGGCGCGGCTGGGGCCTCAGGACAAACCAAGCACTCAGGAAGGTATGCGTGATGTCGTGTTTTAGATGTGACAGATTTTTATACACATTGATCTGAGATATTTTTGTCTTTGAGATCAAGTACTGTAGAAAATCTTGAGTTTGTCATATAACAAAAAATTGTGTTTCTAACTACTTGGTGAAACACGAATGATTAATGATTAATTAGTGAATAAAAATAACATCAGACTATTAAATAAAATGAGCAGAGCTCTCCTTTTAGGGCCATCAGGTGAAAAATGAAGCAATTGCTGGTATTGCCTCTAAACTCTCTTATTGTGTTTCTGCACAACATCAGTGAAATCAGTCATACTGTAGTTTCTCCTGAAGCTTTAGTTCTCAGAACAGGCGTGCAGTGTTTCACCCTGCTGTGCCGCACAGAATTACTGCGCAATGACTCCAGTTATGGCTCTTTTACGTACTCTGGGAGAAGTAAGAGCGTTGTTCTTGTTCTTGAGGCCATTTAGTCCTCGCAAACGTGGTTGATGACACTGTTGCACATAAAATACATTACTGCAGGACGACCCTCCTGCAGTAATGCCCGGCCCATCGTGGACAAAGCTCCTTGTGAAGTATGAACTGACCAGACCAAAATGAAAAAACACGCTTCTCGTGTAACAAGCTTTAGTCAGTACTAGGAATGCAGATCAAGTTATTTATTAATCGATAGATGTTTCATCTTATCGATCAATGAGGGATTAACTGATAAGTGGTCATTTTTCTGAAAAGCTGAATTTCCATCTGAATCAAGAGGTTTCTTTCTACGAAAATGCTATCTTTCTTACGGAAGAGAAAATGCAAATCATATTCCTTAATAAAAAAATTATTCTCAACAGCAGGAAACAACACATTCACACATGGAACAATGCAAGCAAGGATATTATTATTATTATTATTATTAATATTATTATTATTATAATCTAATATAGTAAATAAACTATTATGTCTATGGTCAGAGGACAGCTTCTATTGTGTTCCCGTAAGGACTTCTGGCATCAAGTGTGCCTTCATGTGGGCTGGCGAGGAATTACAGGCTCAAAACTATTAATTGCAAATATTTATTGTAATCTAGTAATTTCTCATCGATGATAAATTGATAATCAAGTAATTGTTTGCATCCCTAGTCAGTACAGTCCTGTGGAACGCTACCGTGGACTTTCAACCACCAGCGATGAGTCTCTAATCAGTGTCAGTGCAGCATTTTATTTATATGATACAGAAAATTAATTACAGAAATTTCTTCTTCTTTAGTTTTATTCCTTAGAATAAACAGTCCAACTTCTGTCAATTCAGTCATGCAGTGAAGTTGCATTTCTGTGTTGAAGCCAGGAAAGGTGGCTTGCGCGTTCATTCACAGCTAAATGTGTAGATTGTCTTCAGTGCGTTAATTCCAGTCTAGCATCTGCAAACTCTTACAGCTTTTATTAGCCAACCAGTCAGTTTCCCACACGGTGAATGGTCATAATTTTCTTCACTGCATTGTGCTGTGAACAGTACGAGTTACATTATCAGTGTTAGAGTGTAACATCATCTAAGCAAATATTTCAGCCTTTTACTGTTTATTTTCTTCTGTATTAGACAAGTGTTGGTTGCAGCCTCCCTGCTGTGACCGGCTAATAAACACAGACTCTGGTAGTTTTCACAAATGTAGCGGCACAAAGGATTTCCATGACTTTTCCTGGTTGATTGTCTTCAACCAGGCCAATGCAGAGGACAAAACGAGCAGAAGCGCACTGAGTCAGTACATATGTCACATGAAATAGTTTTCAGCGCCCGTTCCCACTCATTAGTCATCGCGTATGACGGACATCTGTGCAGTAAATCGATGCAAATGTGATGTTTGCTTTATTTCTCCAGGGTAACTTTGTGACTGAGTATGTGGGAGAAGTGATAGACTCAGAGGAGTGCCAGCAGCGAATCAAACGCGCCCATGAAAACCACTTGACCAACTTCTACATGCTCACACTCACCAAGGTAAACAAAGAGTTGATAACCAGTAACATTCAAACCCCGACAGGTTCGTGTAAACATGTAAACCCTGAAGCCATCTCTAAATGTCTGTGTTTCCCGGCAGGATCGGGTGATAGACGCAGGCCCGAAAGGAAACTCTGCTCGTTTTATGAACCACAGCTGCAGCCCGAACTGTGAAACCCAGAAGTGGACGGTAAACGGGGACGTTCGAATCGGCCTCTTTGCTCTCTGTGACATCGAGGCTGGTGAGTTAATGGCAGCGTGGGCGTTCCTATGAAAACATTACACGCCCTCAGAGGCAGCCGGATGCTACATTCAATCTGGGTCTTGTTTTTATTTTTCTACAGGCATGGAGCTGACGTTCAATTACAACTTGCACTGTGTGGGCAACAGGAGAATGTCCTGCCACTGCGGGTCCGACAACTGCTCCGGATTCCTCGGGGTGCAGCCGACGGTGCGGGCGCTTTTACCTCCGTCATCCCAAATCTAACATCTTACTCCCGACATGACAGCTAGAACGGTTTGTTTGTTTCTATAATGTTTTCTTCAGAGTGCTGTGGTGATGGAGAAGGAGGAGAAGGCCAGGAACGCCAAGCTGAAGCAGAAGAAACGGAAGCTGAGGCCGGAGGGCAAAAACACACACGAGCTCTTCTGTTTCTGCTGTGGAGAAGGAGGAGAACTGGTGATGTGTGACAGGAAGGAGTGTCCGAAAGCATATCACCTGCTGTGTCTCAACCTCACCAAACCACCATATGGTAAAGACCAGATGACCCTTCATCTACTAAAAATGCTATAAATACACGACTAGTAATATAATCAGGGACTACTTGGAAAATTTGAATATGCTGGAAATGTTTTTGTTCAGCATAAAATGTGAAATCAATACATTTTATGTACTGATCTAAGTAATTACTTTTATGTTAAGTGCAGATTTTACTTAAGGCCGGAAATTTTTGTCTTTAAAATCAATTTTTTATTGATTTCAAGCAATATTCTAATTTTCTGAGGTTTTTTAATTTGAGGTTTTCTGAAGCTGCAAATCCTAATCAGCAAAAATTTTAACAAATAAAAGCTGAAATATATTGATTTGCATAATTTTTGTCGATAAGTGTGCATTTAATCTTTGAAGATAAGTTACAGAAATGCATGCACTTTTACAGGATATTCCTTTTTTTCGGAGTGCTACATGAAGATGCCCCACAATAAATTAGAAGAGATAAAAAAAAAGTTTAAAAAATGCTGTAATTGTGACCGAAGTTCAAACAGTTTCACGCTGTCTCACTGCTAGTGTTAATTCTGTCACCACTAATAATTCCCAGTCTAAATTAGCTGATTTTTTTTAGGTAAGAATAGCTGCATTACAGCGGTTATTTGTTATTATACCCGTGTACAATAAAAAATCTGGAGCAAACCTGAGATTCCAGATAAGAATAGAAATATTTTACCCTTTTTTAGGCTTCTGCTTGAAAATTGTGTTCCCATAATGAAACAAGTAAAGAGTATATCTGCAGCCACATGGACTATTTGAAAGCCTTTGGAATAATAGCAAAGGAGACTCTTGTGAGATTTGTCAAGATGTCTTATTATCACCTTTTTGAAACGTAAATAAAGATGGATAAAAAAATGTCAGACTTGCTTTAAAAAAAAGGAAAAATTGACAGGATGAATATGAATATTCTTATAGAATGATGCAGCTTTAAACCTCTGTCAGAGTTGGCCTTTGCAGGGATAGTAATTGCATATTGTTCTGTTATTTGCTTAAGTAAAGCAGAACAGATTTACAGAAGACAGATCTCCAACATGGCCATTCTGTGACCATAACACATTTGATAAATGTCTGGTTTGAAAAAGTTAAAGCAGGTAGAACTAAATGTAAAATGTATGCTGAGGGATCAACTTTATCACCAGCACAAGATAAAGTAATGCATGAATATAACAGATATATTTTTATCAGCAAGTAGGTTTCTTCTTCTCCTGGAAGCTGGGCACAGCTTATATGTAGAGAATAAAACATACATAAATTTGGTTGGTACTGATGCATGTCAGACTCTTTTGGCACTGTGAATGCAGAACACATCTTTAAAATTAGATGCATAGATTGTATTGAGTCTACTAAGGAATTTTGGTTTTATGTTGCATTCTGCTAAGATGGGTCTGGATTTGTTTTCTTAAGAGGGATCGCTCACATTTTGTCCTGATTGCAGCGGTTAACTTGCAGCTTAGATTATTTAACATAGTACAAGCAATAAGTAACTTTGTTGGTGAAAAATGAACGTGTTGATTTGACAGATTAATTGCTTTGCTTAACACATAAGTTTCGACGGCCCCAATATAAATCTTTATTTGATAAATGATCTTGAGACGACTTAAATTTATTAAAAGTCCCCGTTTGGGGAAGGCTGTCCGGTGTATTTGCAGATCTTCCCCCTCAGACTCCTCTGATAAGGAATCGTTGCTCTGATTGTCTGATGGCCTCCATGGTGACTCCGTCTGTGTTTGCAGGGCGCTGGGAATGTCCGTGGCACGACTGCAGCGTATGCGGGGCCCCGGCCTCGTCTCTCTGTGACTTTTGCCCCCGCTCGTTCTGCAGGGATCACGAAGTGGGGGCCCTCACAGCTTCCTCTATGGACGACCGCCCCTGCTGCTCCAGCCACAACCCGCTCAGTCCCCTGGGCTCCAGCTCCACTTCCAGCCAGCCACGCCACTCCGCTCTGAGCCCCATCAGAGTGAAAGAGGAGCTGGAGGCGGGCCAGCCGAGCACAGAGTGATGCCACAACTCCCACAATACCTCATTCCCCACTCTGGAGTGCGCTCTGATCCGCAGGGGTGCACTCCAGAGGGGAATACAGTGCTTTCTGACCAATGTGATGGCCACTATTCAGAGCCGCGACATGCTGATGAAAACTCGAGTGCTGAAGTGAGAGAGGAGGTGAAGAGGCATGTTTGTGTGCTGTTGACTCTTCTCTTGCCAAAAAACGCCACCACTCACACTCTGCAGCTCGCCTGCACCTTTTGAAGCTCCCAGACCACCAACACATTGTGTTTTGTTTTTTCTTCTTCTTTTACCTGTTATTTTCACAGCGTAAGTGTTGTCACATTGTCAGTTTCGGCACTTTGAAGAACTCAGCGAATGAGCCGGAGTGAGGGGCAGGGAGAGGACGAGGACACCGAGGACAAGTTCTCTCCTTGTTTACCTGCTGTAAACTGTCGTCTCACACACAGGATGGCGTCTCTTCATCACCTGTGAAGCGCCGCGTCATCCTCTTGTAGAAAAGGAACCAGGAAATGACTGATTTTGTGCAATTGTTTTTTCATTTTTTCAGGACCACACTACATTCCAACCTTCCTTAAACATGGTTTTAATATACTTATGGGTATAGATGAATATAATTATATACAGTATCTATGTTTGTTAATGTTTACAGACAGATTCTCTCCCGTCATCCCGGTGAGTGGTGTATTACATTTGTTTGTTTGTTTGTTTAGGTGTTGAACATTACACAGACCTCCTTGTGAAAATAGTCCTATTAAGGTGAAAATATAATGGTATATAGTGTAATGGTATGACATTACAGAAGTACTTGTGATTTCATATTACCAGTCTCACTCGCCATTGTGTGCATAATTGGCTCACAATATTGTAAGTAGTTAAAGATCAGGAGGGGCAGAGCCTCGTCTCCCTTATCGCTCCTGGAAGAAGGAAAAGCTTTTTTGTAAACGAGACGAATTCCTGTCGTTTTTTGTTTTTTGAGTTACTTTCTCACCTGTCCTCCAAGTAGTTTCTGTTATTTGTTTCGTAGAGGGAGGGGCCCAGCTTGTGATCACTGGTGCTGTCTTAAAGTATTGTTGACAAGCCTTAAGTTTGGTTCTTTTCTTTTGGCTGTAGTACGTACTGCCCAGATGCAGATCCCCTCAGTAATTTCATTTCAATCATGTACTGTGACAGCTATGTTTGTTTTTTTGTTTTGTTTTGGAGGGTTTTTGTTTTTGTTTTGCCAAACTTCTCTGAATAGCACTTTCACTCGGCTCTACACGATTTAGCTAGGGCAAATATACAGAAATGTATATTCAAAGAACATATGACAAGTGTTGGAAAACGGATACCTCTTCTTGTGTAACATTGGAATTTAAACTGTGTCTTTTTTGCCTCTCAGTCAGAAATGTGGTAAATGCTGGGTCTTTTTTGGGGGGTGAAAAAAAATGGCCTAATAGCTTGTGTTTTTGTTTTTTTCTTTGTTTTTTTGCCATAAGTAGAAAAGACTGCTGCCCCAGCACCATACAACGTACTTGTCCTTGGTGCCCGCTAGGGGGCGCTTAATCTGTTTCCACCTGCAGGAGAAAATCCTCGAGGCCGGGCTTTATATAAAAACATAATGTTGTAACAACAGTCCAGTCCAGTATGATGTACAAACACAAACTTCTGTACAGTGTTTTTAATCGCTCATCTGTCAAATCTAAATTTTTTGTATTTATTGCACCACATTTTATACTAATTTCTTTTTCAAACACCAGTGCAGTAATTTGTCTCCCTCCTCACCAAGGTGCAAGCGAAATAGACAGTTAAAACAGAAAAAAAGAAAAAAAAAAGGGAAGAAAATGGGGAGTTTTACATAATATGCCTGTATTTAGTCATTTTCTTACATTTGGTGTAATGATTCCACATTTGGTAACAGCAGCTGCTCATCGGCCTGTGTCGTGACTCACTGTAATTGGTGTTTAAAGCAGTGTGAAGCAGTTCAGTATTGGAATGTAATTTTATTTTTATGTTTGTTTCAGAGCAGGTTTTTGTGCAGATTTAACCAGGACACAAGTGATTATCACAGGTGGAAGCTTTTCCGTATCGTACCCCAGATTTTTGCTTTTCTTCACGTTGTGTCACCAGTTTGTTTTGTTTTTCCTCTTAAAAGATTCTTTTATTATTATTTACTAAGTTTGTTGGTGTCAGAATTCGAGCCACAGGGTAAAACGATGCCATTGATCTTTTCATTTCACTTTAAGTGTCTTTCAATCCACTGTGGATACACTCAGTTGCCAGAAGGTAAAAACAATACAACAGTCCTGCAATTGAGAATTCTGTCATTTTTTATTATTTTCTCACAACTGTTTGAGTTATCAATCCACGTTTGAGCCCTTATTTGGTTCTTTTTCTCTTTCTTTTTTTATGCCTCATATATTTGGATGAAAATGGACAAATCAAAGAAAAAGATCGGTTGGGAAGCTTAATTTGACCAAAAACCTGAATATTCAAACATGAAGGACTCATTGCAGGGCTTACTTGATAAACTGGCAGCTGAATGTAAATCACGGAGGAGTGAAAGCTTAAAGAGAAAAATGAAAAGGAGCTGCTAATGCTTACTGTTTGTTTTTTTTGTTTGTTTTTTACTAAAACCTCGTCAACTGTCTTTTGTTCTTCATTAACAATGTATGCAAATGTTCCTTAGACGAGTCTATGTTCATGCATTTTTAACTTAATCTGGGGTCCTTAAGCCAGAACTTTAAAATTAGGTTTAATTTAGCTGATGGAAAACCAGCCTCTCTGTATCAGAATCTGTTAAATGAAAGTCAACAAAAATCAAATTACTAATTTGAGTGAAGAAGATTTTAATATAAAAACATAGAAAGACGTGAGAAGATCGGTGAATCCTCAAAATCATCTGCGTTCAGCAGCTTCTTTCCTTTTTCTTTGAACTTGAAAAAGACTAACCATTGTTGGGTTTTTTTTTCTCTATTCTAGCACTTCTTTTTTTCCTTTTCCATCTTTCCATAGGTGCATTATTCAGGCACTTTTACTTGCATCGTCAAAACAGTCTCCATATGAACTTGAATTTTGGTTACGTTTATTTATTGATTGTTTTTTTGTTTTGTTTTTTTAAACGCAGGATTTATCCTTGTGATTATTAGATCACAAGCAACCCTGACTCTTATTGCTTCAGAGAATGTTTGTTTAGGAATTTTGCTGATATATCTGTTCTTGAAGCCTTTTTTCCCCCTTTTTCGTGGTGAATGTTGTTGATCTGAATTGCTGAATTGCATGCTTCCAACATTGGATAATGAATTAATGCCAACGTTTTGTTTTAACGTTTGTTAGTTTTATTTTTCTACCATATTGCACAGAGATTCTGCAAAACCGAACAGCCTTTATTTTTCTTTGCACCTGTGGATCGCATGGTCACGCTCATTTCTTTGTGCCAGTTCGTCTTCTTCTGCCCTGCTGAGCTGATACAGCAGCAGTATTACTAATTTAAGTGTCCCTGCATTCACCAAAAGTGTGATGGTGTATGTTTTCTTTGTATGCCCACATTTCATTTGAATTTTTTTCCTCTTAAGAGACAGCGTGTTTGTTCTCATTTAAGTGACCCTTAGATACACCTGAGATTCATTTTTGACTTAAATTTAGGATGGACCACCCTCTTTGTATGTTTCAAGGGTATGTTTCAGTTCACTGTTACGTCTTTTGTTTGTGCAATGTTGCCGACTGTCATTAAGTTTCCACTTGACATGCTGTCAAATAGTGTTGGAATAAATGAATAAATTCACCTGCATAAGCACTCATCTCTTTTTACTTGTAGTAAAATTGCTTACAGTAACTCTAACTGGGGTCATATCTATCTCTCTTGGTGTTGCTTCAATTAAAACGTGGATGAACACGAAATGCCATGTTTATTACTGTTCAACCTGTGTTACTGCATACTACATAATTGTTGAGGAACTTGTAAATAGTTTGCATTGAACTTGCATAGACTCATGTTACTGTGGCGTGCTCTTTTTGCCTGTACAATTATGCTTCTAAATGTGCGTGACTGTTGAGATGACACTCTTTTTGTACATGACTGTCTTTTTATTTGGAAATATTGATTCTGTCCTTTTTCATTCTAAAGTTGAGTTTGAAGAGTTCAGACATGCCTGAAGTTTGACTTTAATAAAGCTGTACTCTGTCTCATTGAAACGCTCACTGTTATGTGGCTTCTTAACCACCGGATGGACCAATCAGATAACTGCTGAGTGAGGGCAGGCTTTTACTTATAATGCAAAAGTAAATATTTATTAAAGTTATTCTTCCTAAGATGGCAAGAAATTAAATGAAAACTATGACCCTTTTAAAGAGGGGAGAAACCTTCAAGGTCTTGTTTTACCCCCTAGATGGCTATCTATAACATGACGTGGCTTCTTGCATCTTTGTCAAGGCAGATAAAATCACTTACACAACCATTTCCGGTTTACAGAGTCTCACAAAGTTAATCTAAAAAATGTTCAATCCCGAAACATGAACATTTAGAGAATACAGAATATGAAATTGGTCATTAACTCAAATGATAAAATGATTAAGAAATGATAAATGATACTGACCTGATGAACAATTGTTAACATGTATTTCACAAATTGATGTTCAAAGGGAAGCAGGAGGAAGCTAATTCTTATCAGGTCCAACTATATCTGGTTGATTATATATGTATTTATTTTTTTTTCATAATAATGTGTCCACCTATTAAATGTAAACATTAATTTACCATATTCAATATATAGTCCTATTTCTTTTTTTTACATATCGATACATACATTTCAAATTTCCATCAATACAAAAATATTATTTTGTTGATAATAAAATAATTTGATCTAATTTATTTCTTATCCTACTTTTTAGCTGTATACAAATACACTGTGAGACAAATGTAGTCAACAGAAAGAAACTGGACTGGGATCCTCATAATCTTATAGCGCCCATTCATTCATTTGTTCACTCATTCTGATGTTGCTTCTCTGCTTCCTTAAAAATAAAAGTAATTTAAATAAATAAATAAATAAAACCGAATAGACATTAATGTGAAAATTCCAACCGGAAATGTCCGTTTTTTCAGTTAGCTTCACGCGCCGCTAAGCTCCTCCACGGCATCCCTGATTCTCTCAAGTGCTCAAATTCACGACTCCCAGTCTGATCAGAGAGAGGGACTGCCGAGGCCCGAGCCCCGCTGGTGGAAAATGCACATTTGAGGATGAGGAAATTTATTTTTTCCTGTTTAAGGTTGGTAACTGACTATAAATTCTTCGTTTTACAACGCGGAAATAGCCCAGATGTTTTGTTTGACAGATGTTGCTAGTTAGCTTAGCTCCATACAGAACTGTTTATTGATAGCGTGTGTTTCTCCTATCAAGTGTATAGTGACAGGCGGCGCTTTTATGCTTCTTCTTTTTCTTTTCTTTTTAAAACATAAAATCACAGCATGTTGATATTTTCAGACAAACCGAAGTCCCTCTTTCACCTGGAAGTGGAGAGCACAAGTGCAGCATGTTGGCCTTAAATTGGTTTTAAACGGGACAGTGGCAAAACCTAGCAGTGTTGACTGTGATATGTGCTGACAGTGACATCCGTAGAAGTGCATTATATAACAAATAACATTTTCACCCCTCTTTGGGATCATAAAAAAAATGACATTCCTTTGATTTGTATGCATTTTTATAGTTATTCATTGCTATCAAAAAGAAACTTGAACTGCTTTACACAAGTTATGGAGTGGAGTGTATTAAAGGAATTATCTGACAATTTATATGACAGATAACACTGGAGTCTAATCAGATAAAGTGGATATTTATGTGTGTTGGTCACAACAGATATGCAGCTTTTTCAGCACTACTGGGTTCAGAAATGAGCTTAAAAAAAGGCTTGAGATGAGAGCATCAGTGGGCTTTATGTGTTTGAATGAGCTGTGATGCCATCTGCAGGGAGACCGTGTTTGTTTTATTTCAATGTAACAGACCTTTGACACCTCATTTATCCATTTTTAGACTTGTAAGGAAGGACAAGGAACTGTAAATAACTTGTGTTGTTTTTGTGTCCTTGTGGAGAAAAAAGGTATGTTGTAATTTTCCAGATTTCATTTAAAGGAACCCTGTCCAGCAGCTAACTTTTCCAGGGTTAACTCGGGTATTGGAAGAAATATTTTCCGTACAGGGCAAACTGAACCTGACACAAAGATGTACGATGCCCGTTATTTATGTAAAATTACATTTTAACACCTCTGAGCCCTTTTCTGAGACAAGTGTGATTTTTTTCAACATACTAAATGAATACATTGATGGGCCTTTTGAGAGACTGCTGATGATAGAACTTTTTTAACATCTCATTCTTATCAGCAGTCTTTCATTATCTTGTCTTTCTTGATAGATTTGATTGCTCTCTTCTCTGTGGCACTGATAGAAGGCTTTTTGGGGCTTTTTATGTGTATTTTACTCCCTGATATTGCTTAAAGACACTCCTTAGGGTGTTGCCAGTCATGACTGCGCAGGCCTTTGCATGCACTGTGTAGGCCACTGTGTTAATGTTAGCCTTTCCATCCATATTTCACTTTTTTGACAGGCAGCTGGCCTTAAAGAGCATTTTCTGCCTGGTAAAGAAAGAAAGCTCTAATGGGACATAACTTGAGCGGGTTTGAATCCTCCCTTTACCCTTAATCGTATGTGAGCGTACCTGAGGGTTGGGCACTTCCTGGTCTTCAACAGTTTTGCTCATCTTTGTAAAACCCGACAATAAATCATTGATAATGAGAAATGCAAAACAGAAGCAAAAGATGTGCTGCGTGGAGAAACAATGTGGAGACACCCGTTTTCCATAGTGTCTGATTAGCGTGAGTCATTTAGACCCATCACAGCTTTTTGGTAATTCTTTGTCATACAAACACAAATCATTTAGTGTTTTGCTTCACAAGCAGAGCCATGTCTTTAATATGCATTGATACTCATCACTGCATCTTCTTTCCACTCCTTTTTGATTATGAAATGTCATTATTTCTTGGAAATTTTTTGTTCCCTTTTGATTTTCTCTTTTGTGTGTGGTTTTTGTTAGAAAAGAAAACATGCACTTGATCAAATATAAAAAGCATTATCCCAGTGAAGTCATGACATGGAGAGACAGAAGACACGAGACTGTGGACATTATTTGCTTTGAGCGTGTATTAACATAATTTTCTGTTTAGCATCAAGTATCTATCAAATAAGGAATAATCTTTAAACAAATGCCCACCTGTCAATTTAACTAATATCATTTTTCTTTGAAATCCAAAGTTAATTGAAAAGAAGGTGGAGTGACGATGCTTTCTGTCGGCTGAAGTCCACTCCAAGAACCAAAATGAAGAGGAGACTCCTGCGTGGGTTCCTCTCGGAAATTTCCGTCCGCTTGGCGCTGCTGTCGGTGTTCCTGTAAGTTATCTTCACCTGTTTGTTTGTTTTTAATCACTTCATGAGCCGGTTATCTAACAGTAATGTCTGTTCCTTTAGGGTGACGGAGCAGCTTCCTCCTTTCTACCGTGAGATCCAGGCGGAGGAGATGTGGCTGTATAAGTTCCATCGTGTGGAAAGTGACCACGTACCAACTTCTCTTATGTTTGTAAGTATGTGTGCCTTCAAACGATTAGTACAGGTGTGTCATCGTCTATTCATGCATGTGTTTGTCTCCACTGCCAACCTGAAACATTTATACGTCTGAAAAATAAAAAACAATGGGTATGATTAAAAAATATATATTTATGGTTCTTCTGTATCAGTTTTAACAAATTTTGTTGTCTGCTGTCAGTGGCCAAAGGTGCTATATAAATGAATAATTTATTCATTTTCTTTTGTTTTTGTTTTATTTTTGTCTAATATGAAATCAATTAAAAACGTTAACATTTTTCCCAAAATGTCCTCCGGCTTTACTTCTCTTCTTCTTTTCCTACATCAGAGTGTAGCTGTTTTCACGCCACTGATTGTAATCCTGGTTTTCACCCTGTTGAATAAATCAGAGCGTGGAGATCTGAAAGAAGCATCTTTGGGTAAGAAACAAACCCACAAATTCCTGATAGTTCATATTTATTTAAAAAAAAACAAAAAAAACATCTGTTTTATCGAGTCAATGTGTTTTCATACCACTCAGTTCTGTTTCTCCCTGTCACCCAGCTGTGACTCTGACTCTGGTCCTTAATGGAGTTTTCACCAACGTCATCAAACTTGTTGTTGGAAGGTACTGTAAACCTCATGCATCTTATCAAAGCTTTTGGACTTTATTGCAGTCTGTTTTATTAAAAAAGCCAGAGTATTTCATATGCGCCCTCTGCTGCTGCCTCTTTCCGCAGGCCACGACCAGACTTCTTCTACCGCTGCTTCCCAGACGGTCAGATGAACTTGGAGCTGCGCTGCAGCGGTGACCCAGATGTTGTCATTGAGGGAAGAAAGAGCTTTCCCAGTGGACATTCTTCCTGTAAGAGGCCATTATGGTCAACCTTTCTGTGCATATAAATGCACAAAGTAAAGCAAAAGGGCAAAGATCTCAAAATAGACTAAAGTGTATTTTCACCTTTAGGCTGTAATCTTATAAAAATGCCTCTTTGTCTTCACTCTCTTTGTTGTTTTCTCTGACCCCCTTTTTAACTTTTTTCCTTTGCTACAGTTGCCTTTGCAGGTTTGGGATTTACGGCGCTGTACATCGCAGGAAAGCTGCGCTGCTTTTGTACGGCTGGCCAAGGCAGAGCATGGCGGCTGTGTGCCTTCCTCTCCCCTTTACTCATCGCAACTGTGATTGCCCTCTCTCGAACCTGCGACTACAAACACCACTGGCAAGGTCAGAGTTGAACGGACCGTTCTGATGTAAAGGTGCTTTATGCACAAATACTGGGGTCAGAAAAAAAAGAACATGTAAAGAAAAAGCTGATGAATTAGCTTGCATGACTGGTTGTGCAGAGGGATGTATCCTAGGTGTATTTAAGCTGAATTAAATGTTGTTTTTTTCATTAAAAAATGAATCCTAAACACAATTTACTGATAATTTAACTTTCTTTAGATAAATTCTGTTGTTTTTTTACAATGTCTCTTGGGCATGCTGAAAAAAGAGATGTTATATTTGTTATAAGTCATCAAAAACAGGAAGAAACTAAAGTAAAACAACAACAAAAAAAAGATTTTTTAGATTAAACCTGCATTTAACATCCTCTCTGTTGTCCTGTAGATGTCTTAGTGGGTTCTCTGCTTGGGTTTGCCTTCGCCTGGCTCTGCTACAGGCAGCATTTTCCTCCTCTTCAGGACCCGGACTGCCACAGACCGCTGCGACACAGAGAGACTGTTCCCGCTGCACAAGAGCGCAAGCTGGCCAACTCCAACTACATCCTGCCCCTGTAGAGAATCTGTAACCGCTTTATACTCTTAAACTGGTGTCATTTACAGGGTTTCAGAGTTCCCTGTAATTCTGATTGTTACATCCTTAGGGAAGGAAATCATGTTGATATTTCTATTCATCGTCAGTCATCCTAGCTATATTAAGGGGATTTTTTAGATTACAAAAGAATTTATTAGCACATCAACAGTCCAACCTGGTGAACAGAAAAGATGTCTTAACTTACTGGATATATTGTTTTCTTGTGTTCTTCATGTTATCCTGACACTGTTTATACTATGTGGTCCAGCTCTCTAACACCGTGTGTTTTGCCTAAAGATGACTTAATATCCTCACAGAAGCTGAGTGGATTAACTGCACAAGCACTGCACTAACAGTCCACTGCCCTCAGCCTCTGGCTCAGCTGTGCTGAGAGTTTGGATGACTTTTCAGTGATTTTTATTTTTTTATTTTTTTTTAAATAAGCAGGATTGAGGCTTCAGGGGAAGATATTTGAATACTGTATCTGTATTTCAAATCAGTTTCTCTGCATGTCTGCTCGCTCTTAATATTGTGGGACATTTTATGGTGAGTAAGACTGAAGCTCAGTGGCTGCTTCATAAAAGAGGTGAGATGAGAATAAACAACAAACAAGAGGAGCAGACAGCACAAGCTGTGTCAAGGTCCTTCACTACTGATCGTATCAGCCTAACAGCTGATATTCAGTCACAGTTACCAGTTTACACAACTTTAGATTTATGACCACATTAGGAGCTTCGTTTGCTTAAAGTGACAGAAATATTAAAAGGAGATGGACCTTTGAGCTTAGATTTCCTCTTCACTATATGGTTAATTTCAGAGGAAAACTGCTTTAGTTACAGGTGTGAGTGGGACGCTTGCTTCTGGAAAGGGTGGCTTATATGAAGTAAAATCCTTTTGCCAGTGAGCAGATCATTGTATAGCAGTATTTGTATAGATTGTGAAACACTTACTGAAAAAAAGACATTTTGTTAATTAAAAAATATCAAGATGCAGCAGACAGTTTAACGCGCTGAATAGTTTTTTTAGTGGTTTTCGGTTCTGTTGTATTCACTGAGACTATTTTCCAGACACAATTAATATAAATTTAGTACTTTAGCAGCTTATGGACAACAGTTGAACTCTGGCACACAGAAATAAAAAATGTAAAGCCTCACCTGCAAAGGGTGGCTGTATTGGACTTTGATCATGTGTTTTTTTGTTGTTGTTTTTTTTAAAGAAACAAATACCTCCATTTTATTTAAAGTGTACACAGTATCATACATGTCCATCCATTACATTTATAGTCAGGTTAATCAAAAATCAGCTTCATCAGCATGACTTGTTTACAGTTGCCTCTTTCCGTTCGGACTGCTTTAACTCTTTCTGTCTTCCTATTCTGAACATTTCCATTCACAGATTATTTTTATTCATTTCTAGTTTTCATTTCTGTCCTAGTATAACATCCAGATGTAGCAGTGTAACTTTATGTTTCTCACACTCTTATCAGTGCCTGCTGTATTTAAAATTGTAATCTGGTGTCTGCTTTAGCTAGTCATCTTATCACAAGTTGGTATAACTGTACAAGAAGTATGAAGTAAATGTTTCTCTGCATTGGTGGGCTGGTTTTGGTTTTTGTAATGGCACACCAGCTCATCAACTCTTCATAGCCTCCCCTCATCTTAAATCTGACTGTTCACCAGGAGAAAAGGGACAATGTCAGACATGGTCTGTTTTTTTCAAATCACAGTTGAGTTGGATTTTTCTGCTGAGCCTGGAGTGTAACTTATTCAGTAGATGGTGCTAGCCTCCCAGTGCCCCTGCTGGTCAGGTTTTCCCTGCTTTGATTAGCTGAACTCATGTCTTTAGTCAAGTAGTTTATGTTCATTTTCATCACCTTTAGAACGGTGAATGTCACTGTTTGTGATACGTTGGTATTGAGTTTTACTCTACTTCATGATCAGTCTGAATTGTTTTTAGTTGTGTTTTTAAGCAATGGTTTCCTTCCACTGTTTATGTTTATGAAATGTTTTGCAGGGTTAAAGCTCTTATTGTAGCTTTAAGCCAAGCTGAAAGAAGCAGGATCACAGTGGTTTCAGTCCAAACTCGGCAGAACATTAAAGTAGAATTTGTGCCTTTCTTTACTACGTAACTATTCTGAATGAATGAAGTATATGCTGCATGTCACGGTGTATGCTTTTTGTCTTTTAACCTTTTTTATTCACATGTACAAAGTAGACTTGTGTAAAAGTAGACAATGTTAAGTATGGCATGCTGCCTTTCTTTACCTCAGATACTAAACTTGATTGCTTTTGCTTGAGGTGTTGTTTTTTTTTCAAATGTGAATGTTTCTGTCTGGATACAGTGTAAAATTTTAGAGGGATTACAAGGGGGAAAACCTAACTTTGAAGTCTTAAAGATAAATTAAGTTATTTGGTCAGTCTGATGTGTTTTTTAAAAGTAATGTACAGGTCAATTTAATTTTAGGAATTTACTTGAATTTGTCTCTTTTCCTCTTTTATCAGACTCTTGCATGTTTCACATCTAAAAAGCAACAAACTTTTTTTTATTTTCTTCACTTCCTTTCTATAATTTAGTTTCTGTAAACCTGTTACAGAACAAATTTTTCTGTGAATATATAATGTATCAGGCTGATGATTACTTTGAACTGTTCTAATGAGGGGTTATATAAAACTTGCTTGTTTCCTTTTATGTCATGACCTTATTGTAATACTCATGCTGACACAATGTCCTGATTGTTGTAATGCTTTTAATTAAACTCTTTGTGACTCTTGTCCACGTTAAATCATCCTACACAAAGTATTTAATATTCACTAAATACTGACTGACATGTTGTAACAGCTTTGGAGACAATTTAATAGTCTAATGATTATAATCAAAATGTATACTTTAGCAAACATTAATTAGCAAGATTGATTCAGATTCATTTATCCGTTTTTTAACCCAGTGGGCGTAGTCAATAACGTATGACGTAGAGGAACTTGCTGCCAAATGATTGGCTGGCAGTGACGTACGGATTTGGCGCCACAATACCAACAGGGAACTCAGCTCGGCTGTGCCCGTTTTAACAGTAAACCTCCAAACCTGACAGCAACACAAATAAATACCCCTCAGAGCCACATAAGGGTCGTTGTATCTGCCTCAGCTTTTTAAAGTTTTACGCCTGAAACTACAAAATGTTCATCGCGGACATAAGAAAGGATTTTTATGAAGTTGTGGCCAATCAGGTAGGTGTTTTAGATGCTAACTCTTGGCATTAGGATTTTTTGCTAGCTAACCAAAAGCTCCTTCATGTATCTTAGCGGAGTTAGCATCGTCAGCTGACGTATAAGGACACAAAGCATTTGTTTTATATGATAACTGAATGTTTCTTTGCATTCAGAGAGTCGCTCTCCTGGTTGCAGCGGACATTGACGCTCTCTGCGCCTGTAAGATACTGCAGGTAAGATAATATGCTAACTTTTAGCGACTGTTAGCTCCAACATGCAGGTTAAAGTGGTGTTTCAAGCCAAACATAACGGATTCATAATAAACTCAACAGTTGTTACATGCCTACATTTAATCATGCTGGAATTACATATGAACGTGAATCATTTGCTGTTGTAAATACTCTAATAAATATTGATTATTGTTTGTATTATTCAAAATCATGTTATAGCTGACTGTTTTGGCCTTCTTTATCTGTGGAAGATTAATATAGTAAAATAATCTGTTTGTGTGTTTACCAGGCACTGTTTCACTGTGACCAGATCCAGTATACACTGGTGCCAGTTACAGGTTGGCAGGACCTTGGCACTGCCTTCCTTGAACACAAAGAGCAGGTATCATTACATCAGATTTGCGCTTACACATGAAGATCTGTTTAGTTTTTCCCACACTTAACTAAATATATTATGTTGGTTGTCTTTTAGTTTAGATATTTTGTTCTCATCAACTGTGGGGCAAATGTAGACCTCCTTGAGATGCTTCAGCCAGATGATGACTCCATCTTTTTCATCTGTGACACTCACCGGCCTGTGGATGTGGTCAATGTTTACAATGACACCCAGGTGATGTACAGTGATCTACTGGGATCAAATACTTGATTAATTTTATAAAACACTGGGAAGTAATGTTTTTTGGAGCATTTTATTGTCAATTTGTTTACAGTAAAATTAAAATACTGAAAGGCAAAATCGCATAAGCTGAAAAATTTGCAGCTTTACTGGTTGGGATTTACTCAAGCCACAATTCGATTCGACTCTCGATTTTACGTTTTTGATTTTTTGTGATTTTGTGGGTTGTTTTGTTGTTGATTTCCAACAAAATTAATTTTAGTTATTTTATGGCTAAATGAATTTTCTTTTGCTTATATTTGCCTTTTTCTCCCTTGTTTGAAACTGTGACTTTCTATTGCCTGTTGTACTAACAAAACTTAACAATGAACAAATAATCATAGATATGGAAATAAGCATAAGTCTTTTAATGAACACAAGAAGTTTTAGGCTGCACGGTGGTGGTTAGCACTGCGGCCTCACAGTGAGAGGGCCGCCTGTTCGAGTCCCAAGTCGGTCGGAGCCATATTCCGGCTGAGGAGGGGTTTGAAACTGTGGCCTTCCTGTGTGGAGTTTGCATGTTCTCCCCATGTGTCAAGACTGGACTAGTATGCGTGGGTTCTCACCGGGTACTCCGGCTAAATTCTCCCTAGTGAGTGTGTGTGTGTGAATGGTTGTATGTCTCTCCATGTCGGCCCTGCGACAGACTGGCGACCTGTCCAGGGTGTACCCTGCCTCTCGCCCGTTGATAGCTGGGATAGGCTCCAGCACACCCGCGACCCA